>BLKR01005254.1:0-85099 GCA_011170035.1 Teleogryllus occipitalis
AAACCACGGAAAACTACCGATCAGAGCATCCGGCCGCTAGAATTCTTCTCCAGATAGCGACTGAATTCGACCTAGCTAACAAGCTAGTGTCGAAAATCCTGCCGCCTTGGGGATTGGGAACGTAGGACCTCACGGTCAGAGGCGCTGCGTTGACATCAGTTGATGCACTGAGCCACCTCTTCCGGTCTTTCTGTGAGGGTTTTATAAACAGCAGCCTCCATAATCTACCCAAACGCTCTAAGCTTCAACTTCGCCTCGTCTCTCTGGGATCAACACCCACCATATAGCCACCCCTGCGTGAAAGCTGCCTCGTATTGGGATTTCCGCAGCGCAGTGTATAGCCCTGACCACGGACTTCCGGCGCCGTTCCCGGCTGAAACTTTCAGCAGCGCCTGAAGCGACCTTTAGGGTGTTCGCATGCAACATTCATTCGGTCGGCGCCTTGTGGTGGGCGCGGAGCCGGGCATGGGCGGTTGAAGAATAGCCGTGTCTTGCTGGGGCGTTGTTTGTCGCGCAGGCGAACACAGCCCAGTGCAGCAGATTGTTACGAGTTCGGAATATTTCAATTTTTGTCCTTCATGCATTACAATTTATTTTATCTGTAGCAAGTATGTTTTCCCCGTAGTATCTGCTGTAATGTAGTAACAGTGTTGCCGGGAAAATCCTAGGAATTGAGAGCTGACGGAGGCTATTTTTCGACAGTAGTTACGTAGCTGATAGATGATTTAACGTTCTAATTAATATTTTTGGCACCTCGATCGCTCGAGTTAATATAATCATTACGTCGATTGACCTTGCTGGCTCAATTCTATGTTGTCTGCTAGGGTGACGTCTAAGCAATTTACATAAAACAGTTTTGAATGTGTCGCGCATTACTTCCAATCCATTTTTACAAACAAGATGGTAAAAAGAAAGTCATTTGATTGATTAGTGATTTCGAGCACGTCAACTTCACTAGACATTTGTCCCGTGCGTGTAGTGCATGTTTTTATCTAGGGAGGTGGGCTGATCTTCCCCCACTTGTTTGCGAGATCAGGTCTTCGGCCTAAAACAGGATGCCTTCTTTAAATATAATATACGGTATTTATCCAAAAGAGATACATTTAATCGTTTTTCTAGATAAATATTAGTCAAGTCGTGATGTTTACTTTTAATGTACACCGCAAACCATTTCAACAAATATTAATAATATTTGTCCTACTGCAAGTGTGGAAATCTGAAACGGAAGTACGTAAATGACTTTGCTTTGGCACTAGTAAAATTCAGGCTGGTATAAACGTTACGTTTATCTTGAATGTCCTCATTTATTATAGTTTGCGAACCTTAATATCAAAGAAATGTAGATGTTCTGCAAAATACGTAAGTGGAAAAAGACGGGTAGAAAAGATAGAGATTGGATGATCCAACATCAAGTAACTGTCTCCTCTTTTATAAAAATGAAACCTTATCAGGTGTACATCTATCGTTAGTGTAAAAAGAACCAGCACAGTTTATATTGAGGTTTCTAATAGCAGGAAATCGTATCTGTTCTGCGACACACGTGAGTGGAAAGAGGCGAGAGTTAAAAAAAATAGAGCAGGCAACACCAAGTAGCTGTGAGCTTTGACAAAACTAGAACCTATGCAGGTTTAAATGTTTGGTTTATCTAAAATTGTCTAGAACAATTTTGTCCGGAACAATACCTAATATTGTCGCCTATAACAATACCTAATGGAGGAGTAACAAATATTTTCTGCGACACATGCAAGGGAAAATATAATGGTAAGAAAAGATGGAGCGGTCAACACCAATTAACTGTCAGCTTTGACAAAAATGGAACCTATGGTAAATGTTTAGTGTATCTAGAATGGTCTAGAATAATTTTGTTTGGGATACCTAATGGAAGGAAAACGAATCTGTTCTGCGACACATGTAAGGAAAACAGATGAGGTTAAGAGAAGGTAGAGCAGCTCACGCCCATCTAAGGGGAAAACCTGACAGCTGGGGGGGGAGAGTCTGTTATTTTCTCTTTCAAGAAGACGCAGTGCCTTGCTCTCGTCCTCTTCATTTTACGCGTCAAAATGTCTCGCTTGAAGGCACATTCACCCAGAAACGGAAGACTCATTCCAAATTCTCTTTGTGTATTCTTAATCCTGTTTAGGCTGACTACTTCCCAGGAGAGACATATTAACTAAAACAGTAAACGCGAATAAAAGATTATGTGAGGCACGTTTTTCATTCGATAATAGTTTTCTATTGTTATATCTGAGATATAAATAAATGTACATTTCTCATCTCCACGAATTTCAGTATTCTTTAAATTCAGACCGATCTTTCCACTACTTTACTACTCTAAACTACAATATTTGTATAATATACATTTAAATACTCTTGATTGGTCTTCACAATATTATCTTGCCATGTTGCCTCCACGTAATCTCTTGCACATTGAAAACTTTATACGGTATTGTCAGGTCAGTAGAGTGAGAGAAGAAGGGATTCTGAAAAATTTTTTTTTTACCAGACAGATGGATATAATAAAGAAGACCGCGGGGAACTTGGATACAGAAATTATATTGATTGATTCTTAGTGATTCTGGGCGAGTATACTACTATGGTCATTAGTACCGTAAGTGTAGTGCGTATTTTTGCTCAGGCGGTGGCGATGGTCTTCCTCTGCTGGACGCCGACCTATCGTCGACTAACGGGTTTTTCTCAACCAGGTATCTCCCACCAGCGGGGCACCGCCCCAGCCAGGACAAGTTCTAAGCCCCCGACCGGTCTCCCGGCATGCGTGGTAGAGTGCGTATAAGTGTGTGTGTGTGTGTGTGTGTGTGTGTGTGTGTGTGTGTGTGTGTGTGTGTGTGTCTGTAAGAGGAGAGGATAGGACAAGGAAGAGGAAGAAAAGATCGCGCACGGTCCGTGTCCCGTTTGGTAGGGTACTGCTCCGACATTCGCCTGGTGTTGATCAGAGAAACCACGGAAAACCACCGACTAGAACAGGACGGCCGCTATAATTTTTCTACAGATAGCGTCTGAACTAGACCTAGTTGAAAAGCCAGCGTCGAAAATCCTGCCGTCGTTCGGGACTGGAAACAATGACCTCCCGGTCAGAGGCGTTGCAGTGACATCAGTTGATGCACTGAGCCACCGCTCCGGGTCGGTAATCAGACAGTGCAATGACCAACAGGAAGCTAAATCGGGAAGGGGCTCAGGATAGGAAGTAGTTGAGGCTGAAATGTGGGATTCGGCAGAAATCGTAGGACCCTCGCTTGATAATGATTGTCTTCTGAATATTAAGACGTAATTTCTCTGGGACGTAAACGAAATAAAGTGATGTTTTGCGGCAACAAAAACATAAGACGTACATTTAAAATGAAATCATGCACACATAATTTGTATTAAGTAGACTCATGTCTACATCGTTTAATTTTTTGGTATTTATATAAATGCGTGTATTTATACAAATCGTGTTTAAATCAATAACGATTTTATAGTGTTTAATTTCACGCTTTTTTGTTATTCCCCTTTTATCGATAATACCACGACCAAAGTCCAGTAATTTTCATTCCAGGGGCTTTTAAGTGTGAGTTGATTGGATTTTGCCATGAAAAAAAAACTCTCCCTCTTAATTTTATGTTGGCTTGATATTACAAAAAAGGTACTAGACTTCAAAAGATACCCTAAGAGAAACTTGCGTCCAATAGGGAGTTCATAAAACTGTAATTAAGTTATGCACTCTTACTTACTTTGTGTTTTTGTTCGTAGCTGCAGTGGCTGCAGGCTATCCAAGTTACCTACCACGCCACTTAATGAACCGAAAGATCAAAGACGTTTTTCTTTTTGCTGGTATTTCGAAGTCGACGGAACTTTTATGTATCTGCGCGGAGAAATTGGATGTCTGAAGAATGTGGATTACTTGGATATGTTCTTAACACTTATTATTATGTTGTATTAACAGCAATTATAACAATTTGGCGTTAACCTAAAAGAACCGGATTCTTTAAACTTGATAATGTTGAAATTAATTTACATGTTCTATTTAAATTAATAGTGGGAATGCACGGCATACCAAAACTGTGTTTTCTCTTAGTGTTATTGCTCAACAAATACTTTCTTTTTTTACAAAAAAGCATGACTTAAAAAAGAGCTAAAATTCAGGAATAAAGAAACTGAAGCAGAATGGGAGTAGAAGAGGAGGAGGAGGAAGTAGAAAAGTAGGAGTGGAAAGAAGAAGAGAACGATGAAGAAGAGGAGAAAATGGAAAAAGGAGAGGAGGAAGATTAAGAAGAGGAAGAAGGGGAGGAGGAGGGAGAAGAAGAGGAAGAAGGGGAGGAGAAGGAGGGAGAAGAAGAGGATAAAATGAAGAGGAAGAAGAAGAGGAAAAGAAGAAAGAGGATGAAGAAGAGGAAGAGTAAGAAACGGAGGAGGGAGAAGGGGAGGAAGAGGAAGAAGAAGAGGAGGAGGACGAAGAGGAAGAAGAGGTAAAAGGAAGAGAAGGAGGAGAAAGAAAAGGAGGAGGAAGAAAAGGAGGAAGAAGAAGAGATTATCTGTAAGATTACACACACACTGTACACACACACTGTATTTTTCATTGTCATTTCTTTGAATCAAATTCAGATGCTAATGTGAAGAGATCATTTGCATCCCATTCATTAAGAAAGGTGTAATAAGTCAATAATATTTAATTCGCAAACTGTCAGAAGTCATATCTTGCACCCGAGTATCTTCCTTGTGAACAAACTGTAAAAAAGCAGTGGAGATTTTACATTTATATTTATATCTGAAATGCAGTTTCTTATTAACTATTCAATGTAAGGGAATTTTCAAGCCTTATTTACTGTCTCTATAAAAAACCTTACTGGAAATTGCTCCATATTTGATTATTTTATTCTTCATAGCATTCCAAATGTTTTCAATCCAGGTCTACCAACTGCCAGAATTTCTTTGTGCAATGGATTTTAGAGTTCTAAGATAAAAATTATTGAATAATTCAATTTACCACGAGACTCATTGAAAACTAGAAATGCTACACATATTTTCTCACATTTTTTCACACCACATATTTTCTCGCATTTTTCTAAATTTGCAATTTCCGGAAATTTCAAACGTTCAACAAAAATTAGAAATACTCGTTTGCCATTCTTTTAAGAATCTCTTGTACTATCCGTGCAAACGTTTAAAGAAAATAAATTGAAGCAACTTTTGAGATAAATGTTAATTATTTTTAAATTCTTACATTTCGCGACAAATTACAGGAAAACAACTCATATTTTCGAAAAATTAAACATGAACTTATTTAAACATCCGTCTTGAAGAAACAGAGTACTTAGGGAAAATCTCTATTTTCAATATTATATCCCAAAAGAAATTGTACTTTTGCAATTTTGAAAAAATTGGGAATTTGAACGAACATGAGATCTGCACCATTCTGTTAAGTGTCCTTTATGCTATCCTAGGAAAAAGTTTGATCAAACATTTTGTTGCCATTTTTTAGAAAATGTTGAAAATATTTTTGAGACTTCATGTAATGGACCCTCAAAAATCAAAATATCCGTTTGAAAGTACCAGAACCTCAAATTCATTCAGATCGATTTAAGAATATCAATTCTGAATACAATCTCCTTAACGATTTAGGCGCTAACGTTCACCAGAGACGGACAGACGGACGTTTTGCGGTCAATCGATTTTTAGGTATCAAGGACCCACAAAACAAGGATTCTGGCTACACCACGAATTAGAGGAATTGTTTAATATTTAGTAACAGGATTTATCCACTTTCTCTTTACCACGATCCGGCAATAAGAGTTTTTCTGACGAATATTCCCCGTTTTCCTCTGCACGATTGTATTCTCCTAGGAGGAGAAATTACCGTATTTGCCAATGTATTAGACGCACTTTTTTCTTTCAGAAACTCGTCAAAACAGGATGCGTCTTATACAACGGATGGGAATTTTTGTAACCGTTTGAACGTTTAGTACATTGCATTACAAAAACCAAATTCTGTTCACTGGAAAACAGTAATTTGTATTTCCACAAAATTTATTATTACAGAAGCTAAAAGTATTGCAAGAAGAATGAATGCTGAATATTTCGTTGGTTCAACGTCATATTGTAGAAAATTTATGAAAAGGCCATACGTACTAGCAAAATATCATGAAAGACTCACGACGAAATACGAAGAAAAGATCATTGCTTTTCAAAGGTCACAATTCCCATTCCTTTCAAAAAAATAAAAATCAAGTATAAAATTTAACATCAAAGAATAAAATTGTTCTATAAAATAGAGGTGCGTCTTATGCACCGATGCGTCTTATAGATAGATAGATAGATAGATAGATAGATAGATAGATAGATAGATAGATAGATAGATAGATAGATAGATATAGATATAGATATATAGATGATTTAGTTTTAAATTATTTTAAGGCAATAATATTAATAATATAATATGATAAAAAGCTAACAATATTAGCAATAATAACAATAATAGAATTAACTCTACATTTTATGGCTGACCTGCACAATTATTTTAAACTATTAAATATACGACTTTTTAATTACACTACACTTCACTTCACTTGACAGAAAAATACGGTAATAATTGAAAATAAATTTCAATTTTAGAAGAAGATGAATTTTCCTGCAGTGAGTACATTATTATCTAGGCCACTGTACTTGTAAGAAAAAATGTCAACTTCTGGGGACGATTTCTTAGGTTTCGCCAGAAGACACTCATTTCTCGCGTCCTCGCGTCTTGCACAGGGCGGCCGCTTGACAGCGTCCTCAAGACCACGCGCTCTCCAGCGCCTCTGGGGAAACAGGAAATGCCATTACCGCTAAGGACGCCCCTCCCCCCACCATCTTTCCCCTCTCCCCCCCCCCTCGCCCGGCTTCTTCCCTTCCCGCCAACTGTCAACACTGGACACTGCCGCAGCAGTTTCTGACAACTTGCGCGAAGTCCTTTCCCCCGTCTCTCTGCTGGGATTGCCGTCTTTCTCCAGCCTTCCCGAAGGACTCAAGTTCCTCCCAGTTGCGTGGAAAGGGAGGGGTGTCCCTGATGAACCCACAGGACGCAAACACCGCGACAGTTTCCCTTGTCTGGTTGAGCGGTGCCAACAAAGAGGTACTTGAGCGCTGGGTGATGCAATGTGGAACGTTGACACAATAAAGAATGTAAGAGGTATTAAGCAGAAGTAAGGAGCATTCATGTACGAGTATGTTTTGGTCAATTCAGTGATAATATGCAAACGTAGAGTACGCGTCCATGTATAATCAATAATTGTTTTGTGGTAGGTTTTCTTCTTCTCCCGTGTCTTCTTTTTCTTCTTCTTCCTCCTTTTCTTCCTCCTCCTTTTCTTTCTCCTCCTTCTCTTCCTTTTACCTCTTCTTCCTCTTCGTCCTCCTCCTCTTCTTCTTCCTCTTCCTCCCCTTCTCCCTCCTCCGTTTCTTACTCTTCCTCTTCTTCATCCTCTTTCTTCTTTTCCTCTTCTTCTTCCTCTTCATTTTATCCTCTTCTTCTCCCTCCTTCTCCTCCCCTTCTTCCTCTTCTTCTCCCTCCTCCTCCCCTTCTTCCTCTTCTTAATCTTCCTCCTCTCCTTTTTCCATTTTCTCCTCTTCTTCATCGTTCTCTTCTTCTTTCCACTCCTACTTTTCTACTTCCTCCTCCTCCTCTTCTACTCCCATTCTGCTTCAGTTTCTTTATTCCTGAATTTTAGCTCTTTTTTAAGTCATGCTTTTTTGTAAAAAAAGAAAGTATTTGTTGAGCAATAACACTAAGAGAAAACACAGTTTTGGTATGCCGTGCATTCCCACTATTAATTTAAATAGAACATGTAAATTAATTTCAACATTATCAAGTTTAAAGAATCCGGTTCTTTTAGGTTAACGCCAAATTGTTATAATTGCTGTTAATACAACATAATAATAAGTGTTAAGAACATATCCAAGTAATCCACATTCTTCAGACATCCAATTTCTCCGCGCAGATACATAAAAGTTCCGTCGACTTCGAAATACCAGCAAAAAGAAAAACGTCTTTGATCTTTCGGTTCATTAAGTGGCGTGGTAGGTAACTTGGATAGCCTGCAGCCACTGCAGCTACGAACAAAAACACAAAGTAAGTAAGAGTGCATAACTTAATTACAGTTTTATGAACTCCCTATTGGACGCAAGTTTCTCTTAGGGTATCTTTTGAAGTCTAGTACCTTTTTTGTAATATCAAGCCAACATAAAATTAAGAGGGAGAGTTTTTTTTTCATGGCAAAATCCAATCAACTCACACTTAAAAGCCCCTGGAATGAAAATTACTGGACTTTGGTCGTGGTATTATCGATAAAAGGGGAATAACAAAAAAGCGTGAAATTAAACACTATAAAATCGTTATTGATTTAAACACGATTTGTATAAATACACGCATTTATATAAATACCAAAAAATTAAACGATGTAGACATGAGTCTACTTAATACAAATTATGTGTGCATGATTTCATTTTAAATGTACGTCTTATGTTTTTGTTGCCGCAAAACATCACTTTATTTCGTTTACGTCCCAGAGAAATTACGTCTTAATATTCAGAAGACAATCATTATCAAGCGAGGGTCCTACGATTTCTGCCGAATCCCACATTTCAGCCTCAACTACTTCCTATCCTGAGCCCCTTCCCGATTTAGCTTCCTGTTGGTCATTGCACTGTCTGATTACCGACCCGGAGCGGTGGCTCAGTGCATCAACTGATGTCACTGCAACGCCTCTGACCGGGAGGTCATTGTTTCCAGTCCCGAACGACGGCAGGATTTTCGACGCTGGCTTTTCAACTAGGTCTAGTTCAGACGCTATCTGTAGAAAAATTATAGCGGCCGTCCTGTTCTAGTCGGTGGTTTTCCGTGGTTTCTCTGATCAACACCAGGCGAATGTCGGAGCAGTACCCTACCAAACGGGACACGGACCGTGCGCGATCTTTTCTTCCTCTTCCTTGTCCTATCCTCTCCTCTTACAGACACACACACACACACACACACACACACACACACACACACACACACACACACACACTTATACGCACTCTACCACGCATGCCGGGAGACCGGTCGGGGGCTTAGAACTTGTCCTGGCTGGGGCGGTGCCCCGCTGGTGGGAGATACCTGGTTGAGAAAAACCCGTTAGTCGACGATAGGTCGGCGTCCAGCAGAGGAAGACCATCGCCACCGCCTGAGCAAAAATACGCACTACACTTACGGTACTAATGACCATAGTAGTATACTCGCCCAGAATCACTAAGAATCAATCAATATAATTTCTGTATCCAAGTTCCCCGCGGTCTTCTTTATTATATCCATCTGTCTGGTAAAAAAAAAATTTTTCAGAATCCCTTCTTCTCTCACTCTACTGACCTGACAATACCGTATAAAGTTTTCAATGTGCAAGAGATTACGTGGAGGCAACATGGCAAGATAATATTGTGAAGACCAATCAAGAGTATTTAAATGTATATTATACAAATATTGTAGTTTAGAGTAGTAAAGTAGTGGAAAGATCGGTCTGAATTTAAAGAATACTGAAATTCGTGGAGATGAGAAATGTACATTTATTTATATCTCAGATATAACAATAGAAAACTATTATCGAATGAAAAACGTGCCTCACATAATCTTTTATTCGCGTTTACTGTTTTAGTTAATATGTCTCTCCTGGGAAGTAGTCAGCCTAAACAGGATTAAGAATACACAAAGAGAATTTGGAATGAGTCTTCCGTTTCTGGGTGAATGTGCCTTCAAGCGAGACATTTTGACGCGTAAAATGAAGAGGACGAGAGCAAGGCACTGCGTCTTCTTGAAAGAGAAAATAACAGACTCTCCCCCCCCAGCTGTCAGGTTTTCCCCTTAGATGGGCGTGAGCTGCTCTACCTTCTCTTAACCTCATCTGTTTTCCTTACATGTGTCGCAGAACAGATTCGTTTTCCTTCCATTAGGTATCCCAAACAAAATTATTCTAGACCATTCTAGATACACTAAACATTTACCATAGGTTCCATTTTTGTCAAAGCTGACAGTTAATTGGTGTTGACCGCTCCATCTTTTCTTACCATTATATTTTCCCTTGCATGTGTCGCAGAAAATATTTGTTACTCCTCCATTAGGTATTGTTATAGGCGACAATATTAGGTATTGTTCCGGACAAAATTGTTCTAGACAATTTTAGATAAACCAAACATTTAAACCTGCATAGGTTCTAGTTTTGTCAAAGCTCACAGCTACTTGGTGTTGCCTGCTCTATTTTTTTTAACTCTCGCCTCTTTCCACTCACGTGTGTCGCAGAACAGATACGATTTCCTGCTATTAGAAACCTCAATATAAACTGTGCTGGTTCTTTTTACACTAACGATAGATGTACACCTGATAAGGTTTCATTTTTATAAAAGAGGAGACAGTTACTTGATGTTGGATCATCCAATCTCTATCTTTTCTACCCGTCTTTTTCCACTTACGTATTTTGCAGAACATCTACATTTCTTTGATATTAAGGTTCGCAAACTATAATAAATGAGGACATTCAAGATAAACGTAACGTTTATACCAGCCTGAATTTTACTAGTGCCAAAGCAAAGTCATTTACGTACTTCCGTTTCAGATTTCCACACTTGCAGTAGGACAAATATTATTAATATTTGTTGAAATGGTTTGCGGTGTACATTAAAAGTAAACATCACGACTTGACTAATATTTATCTAGAAAAACGATTAAATGTATCTCTTTTGGATAAATACCGTATATTATATTTAAAGAAGGCATCCTGTTTTAGGCCGAAGACCTGATCTCGCAAACAAGTGGGGGAAGATCAGCCCACCTCCCTAGATAAAAACATGCACTACACGCACGGGACAAATGTCTAGTGAAGTTGACGTGCTCGAAATCACTAATCAATCAAATGACTTTCTTTTTACCATCTTGTTTGTAAAAATGGATTGGAAGTAATGCGCGACACATTCAAAACTGTTTTATGTAAATTGCTTAGACGTCACCCTAGCAGACAACATAGAATTGAGCCAGCAAGGTCAATCGACGTAATGATTATATTAACTCGAGCGATCGAGGTGCCAAAAATATTAATTAGAACGTTAAATCATCTATCAGCTACGTAACTACTGTCGAAAAATAGCCTCCGTCAGCTCTCAATTCCTAGGATTTTCCCGGCAACACTGTTACTACATTACAGCAGATACTACGGGGAAAACATACTTGCTACAGATAAAATAAATTGTAATGCATGAAGGACAAAAATTGAAATATTCCGAACTCGTAACAATCTGCTGCACTGGGCTGTGTTCGCCTGCGCGACAAACAACGCCCCAGCAAGACACGGCTATTCTTCAACCGCCCATGCCCGGCTCCGCGCCCACCACAAGGCGCCGACCGAATGAATGTTGCATGCGAACACCCTAAAGGTCGCTTCAGGCGCTGCTGAAAGTTTCAGCCGGGAACGGCGCCGGAAGTCCGTGGTCAGGGCTATACACTGCGCTGCGGAAATCCCAATACGAGGCAGCTTTCACGCAGGGGTGGCTATATGGTGGGTGTTGATCCCAGAGAGACGAGGCGAAGTTGAAGCTTAGAGCGTTTGGGTAGATTATGGAGGCTGCTGTTTATAAAACCCTCACAGAAAGACCGGAAGAGGTGGCTCAGTGCATCAACTGATGTCAACGCAGCGCCTCTGACCGTGAGGTCCTACGTTCCCAATCCCCAAGGCGGCAGGATTTTCGACACTAGCTTGTTAGCTAGGTCGAATTCAGTCGCTATCTGGAGAAGAATTCTAGCGGCCGGATGCTCTGATCGGTAGTTTTCCGTGGTTTCTCCGATCAACACCAGGCGAATGCCGGGGCAGTACCCTAACAAACGGGCCACGGACCGCGCGCGATCTTTTCTTCCCCTTCCTTGTCCTATCCTCTCCCCTTACACACTCACACTAACATGCACTACACTACCACATATTCCGGGAGACCGGTCGGGAGCTTAGAGCTTGTCCCGGCTGGGGCGGTACCCCGCTGGTGGGAGAAAACCTCGTTAGGCGAGAGTAGGTCAGCGCCGGATCTGGCCATCCAGCGGGGGAAGACCACCACCTCCCGATCAAAAACACGCACTACACTTAGGGAACTAATGACCATAGTAGTTGGCTCGCCCGTAATCGCTAACAATCAATCAATCAATCAATCAATAATTCACAGAAATGAAAAAGAAATTATTGACCCGAAAAATTCAGAAAACGTGAAAGTTTCCTGATGAAGAAAAAGAGAAAGCAATACAGCATGTCCAGAAGCTCCCCTTACAAAAATTACTCTGAATTCCGAGTTGACTTCAATGAGTAAAAGGAGGTCCAGTTTTTTCAAAAAACGTGTTGCCTTCAAGAAAATTTGGTTTAAAAGTCACTTGCGGATGCGAAATTCAAACCCGCCGCTGCGACTCGACAGATAGCGGAATCTCCTATTGCACGGGGTATTTCGTAGATCCTCCGCGACACCGGGAGCGGTAGCTCATTGCATCAACTGATGTCACTGCAACGCCTCTGACCGGGAGGTCCTAGGTTCACACTCCCCACGGCGGCAGGATTTTCGACGCTAGCTTTTCAGCTAGGTCGAATTCAGTTCCTGTCTGGAGGAGAAATCTAGAAGCCGGCTGCTCTGATCGGTAGTTTTCCGCGGTTTCTCCGATCAACACCAGGCAAATGCCGGAGCAATACCCTAACAAACGGGCCACGAACTTTCCTTCCTCTTCCTTGTCCTACCCTCTCCCCTTACACAAACACTTACACTAACATGTACTACACTACCACATACTCCGGGAGACCGGTCGGGAGCTTAGAGCTTGTCCCGGCTGGGGCGGTGCCCCGCTGGTGGGAGAGTCCTGGTTAGGAGAAAACCCCCCTAGTCGACGGTAGGTTGGCGCCGGATCTCGTCATCCAAGCGGGGAAAGATCACCGCCATCTCCCGAGAAAAAACATGCACTACACTAACGGGACTAATGACCAAAGTAGTTGACGCGCCCGAAAACACGAAAAAAGCAATCAATCAATGAAATCCTCCGCGAAATCGGTGAAACTGGCGAGTAATAGTCTTTGAAAAAAACATCGCGTGCCTTTCACTAACGATAAAGACGTTAATAACTGTGTGTTGTATTTACTCAATCTATTAGATTTTTGTCTGTCTGTACTTGGCGCGTAAACTCGGGTACAGACCTTGGCCAGCGAGCAGCGTCCTGGCCTCGCGGCCACGGGTTAAGGGGGTACGTGTGATTAGTAGGAAGTATTCACCCCCACGCCGTATTCTGGTCTTCTCAGCCGAAAAGTGAGTTTTCTCACCGTCACACAGCAACATATACTGGACATTGCAAGGTAAACGCACAGTATAATCTTGCCCGACCGCGAATCGAACCCAGAGTCGCGTCACGGAAAGCGAGCACGCTGACCAAGAGAGCATCTATTAAATAAACGTTTATAAAATCTAGTTTAGTTCAAAATGATTGACGGCGACGTGAACATAAAGGATGAAAGCGATTTAACATTTATGAAAATAAATGAAACTTCTGGAATGCTTGAATTATCATCATATACGCTAGTGTTTCGTGATTATTGTAAATAACAAGATTTACTAAAAATCATTTTGGAGATAAGATTCAGCTGAGAAGTGATCCAGCGTTGCTAACCTAATATTTGTCAATGAAAGTGAGAATGCTATTTTTTTCTTATAGAGTATGATTTACAAGACGCTAGTAAATAGAGATGATTTCCATTGTACTATGCAAGAGGTTAAAGAGAATTTTGCAAAAGGTAGGTAAAATAATAGACATACATAATTGGTCTATCAGTTAGTTCCAGTCTTCTGGTATAGAGCGGACGCGTTATGGTCAGCGGTGATTGGAAGTTGTGGTCTCTGTCAAGTTGTCAAAATATGGACTTTAGTGTCAATCTCTTTAACTCTTTTAGAATAGACGTAACTAACGTTTCAGGGCCAAATAAATCATTTCATTCCAGACCAAGGAGATGATTGCTGCCGGTGTCCCTATCAAGAGCTATTTTATGTGTAGCAATTCTATTTGTAAGCAGTAATAATTGTCTGCCGTCACAGCCCAATTTTCACGTTCTCTCCCTGCCAAGGGGCAGCTAAACGTTCTTGCACCACTGCCACTGGCTTGGAGAAATCTGTTTCTGAAATCAAAGCCGAAACCAAATGAATGAAACTAATCTTCACTTTTATTCACTCCAACTCGGTGATAATTAGTGCATCACTGATTGAAATGCGAAATATAAACCGGTATAAGTTACTTGCTGTTGCTCATCGTGTTGGTACATCGCGGACTACAACTCCTGGTATTAGAATTAGCGCCGCCCGTTTTTCATTGACCTCCTTCTCCAAGCTCACGACTGTATTCCTGCGTGATCAATCAAGTTACAGTCGTAATTATCTTGTAAATATTGTCTACATTTTGCATGACCTAGCCCAATAATTCTTTGATCTCTGTGAATAAGCTGATAAGTCATAAATACTTAATTTTACAGGAGAGCAAAAACAAACTTTTGACTGAATTAAATCAGAGATTAATGATATTCATACGAATGTGATATTGTAACGCAACTATTTTGTTGTTTTTTTGTTTAATTATCATTAATTCCTAATTCACAGCTTTAGTTTAAAGTTGGTTTTTGCTTCCCTGTAAAATTAAGGTTTTTTGACTTATCAATTTATGCACCTGGATCAGAGAATTTTTAACGTTTTAGTGTATTTGATTGATAAAGAATGAAAAATTATTTAAACAAGACGTCTTCGTTTCAAGGTTTTTAAGATGTACAGAATTCTCCCTAAAGGCTTCACTCTGGGATGAATAATTGTTTTCCTTCTTTATCCTAGTTTCTTCTTTCCTCTTATACACCACCCTTACACTTTCATGCACCGCACTACCATACATATCAGGAAATCAGACGAGAGCTTAGAGCTTGTACTGGTTGGAACGGTGCCCCGCTGATGCAAATAATAAGAGGAGGAAAGGACCGAACGGAGATGGAGATACTGGGAGGGGGAAACAGCTGAAAGCCTACGTGTATGTTGACACTGCATCTCATGTCCACGAAGGAAAGGCACACCGCCATTTCTCGGGATGTACCATGAACTACACTTACGGGGCTAATGACCATGGCAGTTCTCGCGCCCGGAACTACGAAAAAATCAGACTTTCCAGCTGTGACGCTGGTGCGTATAAGCGTGCGTAGCCTCAAAGAGGGGCAACTACATCTCTGGGCCTCCTTTTTCATTAAGCCTTTTATTTGCATATCACACATTTTACTAGGAAATAAATAAAACACATATTCAATTGATTTGATGTTGATCCATTAGTAAGTTAGCAGTTTTAGATCCATTAGTATTTTGGAAGCCTCTTACCAATATTCCCTCTATTTCTTCCCCAAATTGTCAACTTCAAGAGCGGAAAATCAGAAATTGATCATATTTTTAAAAGCAAAATATTTTATTACATAGAGTTTGCTGCCCCTTTTAAAACTTTCCGACCGGCTGATGTGCCTCCGGGCATCAACTGATGTCACTACAGTGCGTCTAACCGTGAGGTCGTAGGGTTCGAGTTTCTACGATGGCAGGATCTTCGACACTAGCTGGATCGCTAGGTTCAGTACTGTCGCTGTCTGAAGGAGAATTCTAGCGACCGGCTGCTCTAATAGGTAGCCCGTCCGTGGTTTCTCCGATCAACACCAGGCGAATGCCGGAGCAGTACCCTACCAAACGGGCCACGGACCGCGCGCGATCTGTCCTTCCTCTTCCCTGTCCTATCCTCTCCCCTTACACACACACACACACACACACACACACACTTACACTAACATGCACTACACTACCACATATTCCGGAAGACCGGTCGGGAGCTTAGAGCTTGTCCCGGCTGGGGCGGTGCCCCGCTGGCGGGAGAGTCCTGGTTAAACCATACCTCCCGCTAGCCGATGGGAGGTCAGCGCCCCGGATCTCGCCATCCAACGGGGGAAGATCACCGCAATCTCCCAAGGGGCGAAACATGCACTACACTTACGGGACGAATGACCTAAGGTGTTGACGCGCCCGGAATCACTAACCGACCAAGCAACCATTCAATCGAAACTTTCAGAGGGACACGGGCCCCTTGGCTCCTTCTGTGCCCCCGCCGGAGCTGCTGTGACCCGGTTGTTCTTTGAGAGTCTCTGCCGAAACCGAATCCGTCGGTTCTCGAGGCGTCCGGAGTGATTCCGCTGAGGGAATCCGACAGCGGCGCAACCCCTTCGCCCACCGTCGTCTCTCGTCGGGCAGCGAATCGGAAGTGAGAGCGCGGGCGAGGGCGAGGGCGTGGGAGGATGGCGGGCGGGGGAAGGTCTCGTGGAAAATTCAGCGGCTCGCTGGCGGCAGCTGATGGAAACACGAGTCCACAAGCCTACGCACTCTGTGGGCCAGGTCAAATAAATTCCAGGAAGATACGTGGGACGCATTGAATTCTCTTGCTGAGTTTGTTAGGAACGTAATGAATGATGTGTTTTGTAATAAGGTTGCTATCTCTCCCCAAGTTAGTTATTCGATTTGGTCCTTCCAAATTCCATTTATTTTGCTCTATGGTTTTCTTTTCTTTCTTTTCATTTTTTTCTCTTTTAGTTTTTTGATTTGCCTTTTATTTTCTCTTGATTTCTACTTGACTTTCTTTCCTTTTTTCCTTTCTTTCATACTTTTTCTTTATTTCGTTTCTCGTGGGAGGGCACGAACAGATATGACGTGACTTGACTCCTGATTGAAAGGAAGTTTAAAAGAGGTCAGGCAGGATATTAAATACCGTGACATTAAAAAACAGCCGTAGTCGATATTGCTACTTCGCATTCCATGGGCAAAACGTTTACTTTCTTGACGTTGCTTTCTTCTTGGTGAATTTTGCACCAATTTTGGCATTTGACACTACATTGTTTCAAAGTTCTGTATCTGCTATCACATTTCTAGACGAATTGATCCTTGTGAATATTTTTGTCTTAATAGAGAACTTCAGTTTTTTGGAAATACCGATGTGGTGCTCCAGAGCCAATATTTTGAGAACCGGTGCGCACATCGTCGATGTTCTGCTCCGACAAAGTCTATCAAAATCTCTCGGATTGAATTCACCATCTGAAATTAGACTCCTGGCAACTACTCAACCAAAGCCGATTAAGTCGTGTTATGAATCGACAAAAAATAATTAAACTAGCTGGATCAGAACCACAATGCTGAGAAAAAACAGGTGCAATTTACTTCATGCAGAAAATAGCTTCAAGCGTATTCAACGGGTTTAATCTCATTTTTTAACATTTTTTTAAATCTACTAATTATGTAATAGATACCATACAATTTTTTAAGCCCCTTAAAATTTTCTTACTTACGAATGAACGAATTAACAATTGCATACATTGAGCAAACGCTGAGGCGATCCTCTACCATACCTTAAGCATCAAAAACGTAAATTTTATGAAAAATAAAGGTGTTGTAAGGATTTAACCCACTAATCCCTTGTTACATAACTTTAACCACATTTCTGGTCAACTCATATTTGTACCATTTGCACTAATTTGTTCATTTTATTTTGTCAATAGACATAGACATCCTAAATGATCATTCAAAATTTTCAGGACTTTCACCATCATTTGTTTCGTTGTGAACCACTGTGACCCGCGCCTGGCTTCCCCGTACGAGGGCCCACGCTGTGCAGTCAGGCTGCTTCTCATTGGAGTGGACTGGACACACGCCCCTGGTGCGGCCTGGGTAAGGAAGCAACGAAGTAGCAGAAAGAGAAGGAGAAGCGTGAAAGATGAATCGGCGTATTGAATTGAATCGATTAGGAATCTATTAGAGTTGGTCAAAAATAATACACATTTCATTGGTTCTTATATTAATATTTCATTACAAAATCCTCTCACAATGTTTTGACACAATCTTTATTAATGCATAAAAGTTGGTATGCTGGTTTGAAGTCTTTTTTTTAGTATAAATTCGTGTTAATAGCATTCATTAAAATTTAATACGTAATGCAGAGGCCAGTCAGTTTTGTGTTTCACAAAATTTCTCCAGTAGTTCTGTAGTAGCAACTCTAGAAACCCCAGCAAATGTTTTGACACAATCTTTATTAATACATTTGAAGTTGGAATGCTGGTTTGCACCGTTTTTCTTTTGGTTTAAATTCGTGTTAATAGTTTTCATTAAAATTTAATAAAATAATGCAGAGGTCAGTCAGATACATGTTTTACAAAATTTGTTCAGTAGTTCTCAAGTAGCTACTCTAGAAACACTTCCGGTTATGCACATGAGAATACTGACCATGGAGCAGAACGACTCGGGATCCGCACGCCGGAAACAGTAATTTATGTAGCGACAACAAAATATGCAGCTCATATCTGAATTTTATAACTCGTGAAAGACTACTTACTAATGATATTCTCACTCAATATAATATATCTACTCACTAATAATATTTGATCGTGATATATATTTTTAAAAACAAAGTTATCCCAAATAGAGGTCAAACCCACAATATGAAATTTTTTCTGGAAATGGAAAAAAATGGTTATGAGTGTAAATATCTTTATTTCTGTAAAAGAGATACATACCATCAATATACTACGTACTATGAATTACTATTAAGTCACATTTTAGTCAAGGCAGTTAAATTGGAGATAATAAAACAAAGTACAAAATTACGTGGAAAAGAGAAAAAGTGATCTAACCACACGAATTAGTAGACATCTGTTACTGTGCTTAACTGTCATATTCTTCAAACTTATGATAGAACCAATGGTGTTGGGGAGGAATAAATTTGCACATATCTAATTTTTTTCTTAATTAATTCTTAATTTCTTAATTAAGTCTTTTTGATACAGTTGAAGTAGATGTATTGTGAGTGGTTGCAGTTGAATTCTCTTTCTGCGTGCTTGCTAGATCTCTTAGGATATCCAAAGTCGAATAATATTGAAAATGCAGTTCTGTATACTTTAACATGCAAGACGTAACTTCCGGGGATTCTCTCTTAGCCACTGATTGATTCCAAAGAAAGTTCTAAAAGAAAGAAAGTTCTGCCTGCGCCTGTATCATGGGCACTTTGATTATGGGTCAAAAACTGCCTTTAGCAACAACACATTTTTATTTTTTGCACAATAATAACTGTATTATACACAAAAAAGCACTAGCACATACAGGTATTATACAGGTATTATCACATACACATACTTGTATTTCATTAAACACTACTACTTAATCGTTCTCTATGTTGATCATACCATACCTATATTGCTGTTAATTGTGCAGTTATGTTCATTTTCCAAACAACTGTTTTGAGGCAAATTTTCCGGGAACAAAATACTCCTTCCTATTCTTATATGTTATTCTAGCATTTATTAAACACGTTTATTGTCATTCCATTCCGATATATTAACCTTTCGCTTCCGGCCTTTGTATAGTTGTTTTTCAGCCGTACAGCTCACAACTTGCTCGCATCCATCCGCCTCGCTGCAGATAGATCACTATTCGATTGATTGATAGTGATTCCGCGCGCGTCAACTACTGAGGTCATTAGTCTCGTAAGAGTAGGGCATGTTTTTCCATCGGGAGGTGACGGTGACCTTCCCCCGCTGGATGGGGAGTTCCGGCGCCGATCTACTCTCGACTAGCGGGGTTTCCCCAAACCAGGTATCTCCCACCAGCGGGGCACCGCCCCAGCCGGGACAAGCTCTAAGCATGTGTGGTGGTGTAGAGCATGTTAGTGTAAGTGTGTGTGTAAGGGTGAGAATAGGAGAAGGAAAAGGATGGAAAGATCGCGCGCGGTCCGTGGCCCGTTTGTTACAGCACTGCTCCGGCATTTGCCTGGTGTTGATCGGAGAAACCACGGAAAACTACCGATCAGAGCAGCCGGCCACTATAATTATCCTCCAGACAGCGCATGAATTCGACCTAGCTGACATGCTAGTGTCGAAAATCCTGCCGCCGTCGGGACTCGAACCTAGGACGTTCCGGTCAGAGGCACTGCAGTGATATCAGTTCATGCACTGAGTCACCGCTCCCGGTTCACTATACGACTATTCGATTATTCGAGAATTTGCCGATTTTAACTAAAGAATAATTTACTTTGGGATGGCCGGTGAGCCCTCAGAATTTACGGGGTGATGTATTATGTTCGATAGGTCTCTATTCTACTGGAATCTCAACTTTCGACTTTCTGTGGGTTATATCTGTTTTCGGGGTAACTATTCGAACATTATTATTATTATAATGAATATATTACTGAATTAAATGCTTAACAACCGTTAGTGACTTATAACTTTTGACAAAAATTAATAGCGTCAAATTTTGGACTTTTTTTAGCATTAAGAGTGACATTATAACTGACGTACTATTCACATGCGTGCATAGTAATGAAGACAACGGAAGCGTAAATAATAAATTCCCGGCACTTGCAACGGTAAACCGGACCCTTTTTTTAAGTGTTATAATTACGGAAGAGTGGAGTTTCAAATTCATGTTTTATTTCATAAATAATTTTTGTAAGAGTCTGTAGTTTCTTTGTGACCATTATAATTTAACCGATTGATAGTACATTGTAGATTGACTGTACATTTGACTGATGTACATTTCTTATAGTATAGATATTGCATTACATACACACATTAAATCTACGCACTGTAGGACATTAATAATGTATTAATGAAGTACATTTGAAAAAATATAAAATACATCAATGAATTTTGAAGATTTTAGAAGGATTGAATCAGCAGAGAAAGCACATTAAGAGACCAAATAAAAAGTGAAAAAATAAGAGAAGAACTAGGGCGGAAAGAAACAGTTCATGACAAAATTAAGAAGTACAGACAGCAATAGGTGACACATATTGGAAATATACAAGACAGACTTGCAGTGGAAGCCCTGAAATATTAACCATGAGGAAAGAGAAATATTGGAAGACCAAGAATGAGATGGACAGAATCTGGAACAGGCCTAAATCGTAAACGATGATGATGATGACGACGATGATCAATGAAGTTAATAATGGAGTGATGGTACGCAAACAATGCTCTCCAAGGATGCTACAATATTTAATTCGTAAGAAAACACGTGTTACGGTTGTGCTATGAAATATGAATTGAATGGTATATGAGAGTCACAACAAATATTATTTGCAAAAGTGACACAGTTGGCTAAAAGTGAAACATACGGATGAAAAATTTACATTTCTCCACACAAAAGCAACGGGTAAAGTTACACTAATTTTCCACCTACAGCACATCGCCGTTTGGTCGAGAAACAGGATCCATTCCAACTGCGGCTAACAAATCGCAATTCATACGCTGTACATATCTGAATCCGTTTCGACAATCCCATTGTTCTGATAGAAACATTTTCCGCAGTGCTGGATCCATAAATCCCCAACCGATATGCGGAGAGATAGTAAAAATGTAAAATGAAGTACTGCAGTTTTTATTTATTTATTTACGTCAAAAAACAGTTAAAAACTGCGTATGACGGGCTATGGGGAAAAGTGAATTGTGTGCACATTTTCAAAATTCTGTGATCCCTACACTAAATCATATACTACTTAAGTTTTGAATTTTGAAAGGGAGAAAAACAAAAACAAAAAAACTCCCATGTAATAAAATCGATTTTCAAGGATAAATAAGCAATAAATTTTGAATTTTGAAAGGGAGAAAAAAAAACAAAAAAACTCCCATGTAATAAAATCGATTTTCAAGGATAAATAAGCAATAAATTTTGAATTTTGAAAGGGAGAAAAAAAACAAAAAAACTCCCATGTAATAAAATCTATTTTCAAGGATAAATAAGCAATAAATTTTGGCTCTTATTACTTCCTGCCGCGACAACGTGGAAACGATAATTTGAATATTTGTATTTCCCACTGAATTCTAGAAGACGTGCACAGAAAATGAAGTTACATTTATGTCCAGAAGCAAAACAAGGGGCCATCTCAGCATTTGGTCCCTTGTTTTGCTTCTGGACATAAATGTAACTTCATTTTCTGTGCACGTCTTCTAAAATTCAGTTTTAATACATGATCTGTGTTTATATGATGTTACGGAGTTATTTTCACGATGGTTTTTTCCTGTTCCATATCGCGCTTTCCAAATGAACGAAGCTGTGTTATTTCACGTAATTTTTGAGATACGAAATGGAAAAGAACGAGATTGGCTAGATTAAAAGTGAGTGCGAAAATTTCCGTTACTCTAGTTTAGAAAAATTGTGACCGTTGTGATCTTAATACACAATAAATTTGTAAAATATTTGCGATATCATAAAAGGCGAAAATTTTCATAAAAACAGAATTTTAATGTACAGAATTTTTGACACTGCGTACTTTTTACACTCAAGATTTCTGTTCCTAAACACTGTCAAAAATGAACACAAAAGTATTACATTTTTTATACAACACAGTCAAACATTTTATTGAACAACATGATAAAACCTATTTTGATGAACGTTGTTCTCTGGGTCCTAGAATGAATTGATTTAATGAAACTTACAACTTGTTTAAAGTTACTACATAAAGTTTGTTGTGTGATTTGGATGCCAAAAGCAAACATCAGTAGTTTCCATTCAACATTTGTGAGACTGAAGATGAAATTGAAGATTAATAAATTAGATATTGAACTCGATTTAAAAGTACTGACGTCTCACCTCAAGCGAGGAAATAATATAAAAAGTGTTTGTTGTTTGAAAGTGGTGTAAATGAATTTATTAAATAAAAAAGATCTTACCTCTACTATTAGGCTGAAATAAGTCATCTCAATATTTTCGTGTATTTGGTGGACGTAGAACTTTATATTATGAAATATGTTAGATGGTATGAAACTTGCGCTTGAGTTCTGAAAGTCAGGACATCAGCCACAACTTTCTGCTTCTATTCGGGAATGAGCTTCCCGATATTGGAAGGACAACGGTGTAGATCTTATTTCAGTGTTACTTAAAAAGTTAAAGTTATAAAGTTAAAGTTTTTCTTAATTGTAAAGCCAGATGAACTCTTAACAAGTACGTACGCGCATACACAAAATAACACTTTTTTTCTGCTCGGCGATACAGAATAATACTTTTACTTAGATTACTTTGAAAATTTGCATCTTGATTTCTTTTGCATTTTAATATCAATTGGGCCGATCGAACACATAAAAACTCTGGAAGAATAACGACCATCCTCCTTATCAATCTCGTTTCTGGTTCCTTAATCGAATTTTGAAAATACCGGGACTGAAATAGGCTGTCCATAATTCTAAAGAAGTTTGTATAATGACACTTCACATAATGTCCTCTCCAGTCCTCTTTTAAGAATTGACTTACGCTCCAGAACCGGAACTTCAAACTTCGGGGCCCCGAGATATGCATGACAATAATACCTCTACTTTTCGCGTCAGTTAAACTCAACTTTTTCGTAGTTATAGTTGATCATTTTTACTTCCTCGCGTTTATGAAGGAACTTTTTTTTTCCTAGGGCTTTTATCCAGCCAACAGCCGGTTACCCTTTACGTCCCGATGAGACGCATATTCGACCACTAGACGAACACACTTGCGGGCTCCTCTGATCTGGGGTCAGCAGAACGCGAGGCCCTCCGCGACAACACACACAAAGTCAAGGGACAAACAGCCATGCCCAAGGCGGGACTCGAACCCGCGACTCTTCGGACCGAAGCGCTGAGTCGGTACTCGCTCTTAGCCACCTCGGCCATCCAGGTCGGCAGGAACTTCTTAAGAAGAGAAAATTATGTAATGCTGCGCGAAGGGAGGGCGAATTTCCGGCAGAAAAACCCTTTTAACACAGTCCTGGCAACGAAAAAGTAGATAAATCCAGTTGCTAAATTTAGGGGAAAAATACTTTTACACTTGAAGTAGCCAGTGTCCCTATTTTGTGGGTCCTTGATAATGAAAAATCGATTGACGACAATACGTGTCTGTCTGTTCGTCTGTGAACAACGCTAGCGGCTAAACCGTTCAGCTGATTTTCTTCAAAATTGATATTCCTCAATCAATCAGGCTGATTACGCGGCTCTTGAATTTGAAACCGATATTTTAATTTTGGAGGATACTTTACATGAAGCCCCTGGAACATTTTCAAAATAAAAAAAAAACGGAACCGTCGATTTTGATTAAATTTTGTTGTTGGATAGCCTGATGTTTAAAAAAATGGTGTAGGTGGTTGAAAATACAGATTGTTCGAATACTGAAACACTTAAGACTTAATACTTAATACTTAAGACTTAATACTTAACACTTAAGACTTAATACATAAACTTGGCTCGCTCGTGGCTCATAGCAAAGTTGCTAGCCTTTCACCACTGAGGTCCGGGTTCGATTCCCGTCGAATCTCATGTGAAATTTGTTCTAATAAAACGAGTTTGGCTGCTTCACAAGGGCTAGTCCAACCCCTGTGAAGTGTCCTAAACCCTACCCCTTTCCAAATTCCTTCCCATTTCTGGCCGCTGGGTAGTGACGCAGGAGCGCGTAGTAGGAGGCGCGTACGCGGAGATTCTACCTGGCGGTCTTCTTGACAACCGGCAGACGATGCGGGACAAACATAAAATACGCTACGTTAATGGAGGATTACTCCGCGCTCAGTGCTCGACAAGGGGTGAAGAGACGCGTTGCGTCGATAAATAATGTGATAAGATTAAGGACGCAACAAATTAAAAAAAAAGAACATTTTTGGCTTTTACAACTACAATTATGAAGGTCATGTTAAAGTTTTCAAAAATTTGAGAATATTTAGAGTAATTGGGTGTCAAACGTAGTCGCCCACTCTGAAAATCCTGCGCTATGTAATCGTAATTTTAGAGATGATATAAGACAGTTGGATGCTACGTAAGTTAGAATGTGTATATTATTTCTTACTTCTTTATTCGATTGCAACATTGGAGCTCTTGTTATACGTTTACAAATTAATACTTCAGAATTTATTTAAAAACTGTTTGAAATAAATATGAAATGAAGATTGCTAGCATTCAGTCACCCGCTCCCAATTTCCGTAGATGATACGTAAGTTAGAATTTTTTTTCATATTTAATTTTATTATTTAATATATTTATAGTATATTTATGTTATTTCATTTTCAATTGCGTCATTTATGTGTGTTAAATGTGAAAACGAATATATGAGTGGTCATTGTTGGTTGTTGTAACCCATTGTTGTCACGCCGTACTGATAACAAATGGCGACAATGACGGCTGGATTTCGTCCGCAGTAATATACATTAATACTTTTATATATTTGTAGGATATTGCAATACCATTGTGTTTAATAAATAATATAATTTATAATAATAATTAAAATATTATAATAAGTAATCAGTTAGTCAACGCTATTAATACTGTATTATTTATTATCTTTCAATTATTTTACTTTCTTGCACACTGCTTACGAAGAATATTGCAAGTCTAAAAAACTCATCCCATAGGTTCGTGAATAGACTGCCTACCTTAAACAATGATTTCAATGCCAGACATGTATCATTTAAAATTGTGAATAAAAATCTATTGCTTGAAACTATTTAATTTCCATTACAAAGTGCGAGATAGTGTGTACTATTTTAGGACCACTAGTTTAAATTGGAGGAATAGTTTTACACACATTTTTTAGAAAAATGTCTCCTTGATAAGATTAGAATATTTCAAAGTAACTATGCTAATCTAAACGTATTGGTTGATAGAATAGCGTCTAGAGTAAAATTATTACGCATTTTACGATATTGATTTGTTTTACCTTTAAATCCTCACAGCATAAATTGAAAAGTGAACATATACATATCATTGGAAGTTTTTTTTTTATTTCTTGAAAGAATGGTTTCAATAAAAAACCTTGTTTTCTCTCTTCTCTGAGGGCTTCAGTGTAATGATACAGTTGCCTCGATAGTATTTACAGCTGTTCCCTCAGCTATCCAAGCGCGTACTGTCAATCATACAACTTACTAAGACAGTAATGTTGTTGCATTTATTCAAAAGCTATTTTTTTGTTTCGAAATAAAACTTCCAAAACCCTTTATAGTAAAGCTTATAATATGGCATGTATTATATCTAAAATTAAATCTACTGCATCAATGTGATAATCCAATGAAGTCCCTGTCATATTTACACATATGACTGCATTGAGCGGTCGAGTATTTTGTTTTTCAATTCAATGGTTCGGGGTCACATAACGATTTCCCTCATTTTACACGTGCAAAATAAAAAGCTCAGTCCCGAAACAAAATGGTGTAAACGCTCGGGTTATTAGAACTGTTTACACGAGTTGAAAGTAACAGGAAATTGACTTGGTAAATGTCTGGATTTACAAACAAATTATTATCTGGTTAACAAAAGTACAAAAATTAGGCGTATCACAAAGTTTTCTCCGCCCCTTCAATTGTTCAATTATAGTTATTAACGTGATTAGGACAATATATAAGAATTTTATAGTTGTGTTAAAATTTCTATTTCAGTTTACAAGAAAAGCTTTGCAAATGTTTGATGTCTTAATCTAGTTTAAAAATTGTAGTTAACAAATTGTAACATTAAACGAGAGAACAAAAAATTATTTAATGTTTGAAAATATTTGGAAGAAAGAATGGAGGGCGGGAATCTATCCCTAATTCTGATTGTGTGTCTGGAATTTATTCGTAGTGTAGTGAGTTAATGCCTTCATGAAGGATAAGTTTGTGTAGAAATTGTTTGATATGTATGTTACGAAACTAGCGGTGGTAAAATGCTACAAAACTATTTTTTGATTGATTGATTTTTTCGTGTTTCCGGGCGCGTCAACTGCTTCGGTCATTAGTCCCGTTAGTGTAGTGCGTGTTTCTTTCTCGGGAGATGGCGGTGATCTTCCACCGCTGGATGGCGAGATCTGGCGCCGACCTACCGTCGGCTAGTGGGGTTTCCCCCTAACCAGGACTCTCCCACCAACGGGGCATTGCCCCAGTCTGAACAAGCTCTAAGCTCCCGACCGGTCTCCCGGAATATGTGGTAGTATAGTGCATGTTAGTGTAAGTGTGTGTGTAATGGGAGAGGATAGGACACGGAAGAGGAAGGAAAGATCGCGCGCGGTCCGTGGCCGGTTTGGTAGGGTACTGCTCCGGCATTCGCCTGGTGTTGATCGGCGAAACCACGGAAAACTACCGATCAGAGCAGCCGGTCGCTAGAATTCTCCTCCAGACAGCAGCTGAATTCGACCTAGCTGAAAAGCTAGTGTCGAAAATCCTGCCGCCGTCAGGACTCGAACCTAGGACCTCCCGGTTAAAGGCGCTGCAGTGACATACAAAACTATTGGTGCACGTAATTTCGCGCCCATATTTTCTCGCAAAATTACTCGAAAAGTACTCAAAGTTTCGAAAAATTGTACATGAACCTTATTTAAATTTTTTTTTTTTTAGAAACAGAATTCATTCAGGCTAAAATCTCTTTCTTTAATATTTTAGTTGCAGGGAGACTCCGAAAAAATTTTGAACTTTTGCAAATTTTAAAAAAATAAAGATTTTTAACGAACGTGGGACGCGCACCATTTTCTTAAACGTCCTTGACATTATCAAACAAAAGAAAATTAAAAACGATGAAACGATCTTTGAAAAATTTGAAAATATCCCAGGGGCTTCATGTAAAGTACCCCCAGAATAAAAATATCAATTGCAAATTTGAAGGCCTGTAACATCAGCCGGATTGCTTGGAGAATATCAGTTTTGGAGAAAACTGGCTCAACGGTTTAGCCGCTAACGTTCTTTAGAGACCGACTGTCGGACAGAGATTTTGCCGTCATTCGAGTTTTCGGTATCAAGGACCCGCAAAACATGGTTTCTGGCACATGTTACAGGATTTTTTTCTAAATTTAGCAACAGGATTCATCCCCTTTTTCATTACTACGGCCCGGGAATAATAGTTTTTCAGCCGAAAATTCGCCACATTTTCTCGCTGCATTAAATCTCAGACGGGTGTATGTGCCTAGTACGTTTTATTTGTTTATTCTGCCAAAAACTTCTATTTGATTTTTTACCCCAGAATAGCCCGAAGGGTGTACCAAAGTTGCCCCGTCATAACAAAATGTAATATAATTATCCCAATTTACTTTCTCACATAAATTGCTCACGTGTCCCTTCACTGTTTTTTTTACCAATATATTCTCTATTTTCCCCCACAATCAATTATGTTGCAATTTCCTTGTATTCTTATTATTTACTATTCGATTCTTTGCTTCTCTTATCACCCATTGTTGCTGACCTCCTCTTTATTATATTGCTCGCGCAAGTTTTCTTGATACATTAGCTCCCTATTCATCACCCAGCGCTGAATAGCATGGTCAATTGAGATACTTAGGTTCGACTCGGAGCGGCACGTACCAATTTACAATGCTGGCAACAACCGCCTCGTACTTTCAGAACAATTGTAGCATTTCCCGTGGGACGCTTTGGTGCATTACGTTCATGCCGACAGTTGGTACGCCCTTTTAAGCCGTGACGTAGTCAGAGCCCTCCTCTCCCCCCGCCTTATCAAGAAAACTTGTGCGTGTAGTATATATTTATTCGAATTTATCGTGTCTATTAACACATCCTTGTGATAACTTATCACATATCTATCTCTCCACTGCGTAAGCGGTAGAGAGAAAGCAAAAATAAATCATTGTTAAGAACCAACCTTAAGAGGTCTATCCTTAACAATAAGTCTTAAGTTGGTATTAAAATTTCCATGAACCCTCATAACGCCACACACAGCGTCCTCTTCAGCTACCTTCGCCGCTTGAATCACCTTGCCTTCCCTGATGGTCTCCGGGCGTGGCCGGAAGAGAGGGACCGGAAGCGATGCATCACGGGCTTCCGGGGCTCCGGGAAGGAAGCCGTGCGTCTCCGGAGCCATTCTATTCCCCACCTCCCTCACTCACGCGGAGGGGAAAAGGCCGGGTTCGATCGTAGCCTCAAGACATACGACAGTCGTGTTGCTCCCCATCGGGGTGAGGTTAAGAGAATTAAAACGATTTCTAGGGAAACGTTCACCATTTACCTAAATGAAAATATTTGTATAAATTCGTTTATCAGTATAATATTCTGTTTTAATCACAAATCAATGAGTATTTATGGTTTCTTCGAGCCTAATGAACTTATGGTGTCGGTTACAAAAGTGTCGGCATCCTGGAGAGGTATTTAAGGTGTTTCAGGTGTTTATGGGCACTCCCGTACTCCACTGAGGTACCTATCAGCCGCGTCAAGCTCGAAGATCCCGATTGAACTACCAACATGCGTGGTAGTGTAGTACATGAAAGTGTGTCTAAGAAAAGAGTTAGGAATACATGGAAGATGAAGGAAAGATCGCGCGCGGCCTGTTTTTAGGGGACTGCTTCGGAATTCCCCTGAAGTTGATCGGAGAAACCACGGAAAACTTCCAATCAGAGCAGCCGGCTAAGGTTATCCTCAGACAGCGACAGAAATCGACCTATCTAGCTAGAGCTGAAAAATTCGGCCCAATCGAGACTCGAACCTCAGCATCTCCTAGAATAGTTCTATCATTCAATAAATCCACTGATCAGAAGCGGAACAGTACAAGAAAATCGTGATGTTTTATTGAAAATTTATGATCTGGAGCTGAATTACACCTTGTAATTTCACTAGGCACGTGTTAATTTGTAGATTTACGGTATAAACAACATCGTAGAACATTGTGTTTATCCTGTGAGCTTTGAATTGTGCAAAATATAAACGTTCTTTGGGAATAGAACGGACGACACTTGTTGATTTTCAAAAGAAAAAATTAGGAAATTTTGTGAATCTAAGAAGAAGTAGTTGTTTCAATTAATTAAATTAATATACAAATTTTTCTTTAATGGACATGCTTGTCTGGATTTGTTTTAATGAAATGTGTTTTAATAGAGAAATAGTTGACATTGCCGTGGAGCGTTGTTTCTGGAGAAGGGACAAACGGAAGGGTCTAGAGTCGAGACTGCTCGTTGAAACTGAATAGACGTGTGCGTGAATTTTAAGAACAAAATGCAAAATTAATTCGGAGGAGGGGAGAACCGTACAAAATCGATCGAAGTGTTTCCGGAGGAGGGTAGTTGCTAAGATGAGTGCATGTTGTTACATGTAGTTGCATTGCATGTATACATTCATGCATTGAATGAAGTTGCATTCAATTTTTTTTAATTTAATGGAAGAACAAAACTTAATACGCAAATAAAAAAAATTGAAAAAATTAAGAAACTGCATACGTGTTAATGTACATAAATATTCGGTTAAAATTGTTAAATATAATGTCAAAACTTTAGGAGGAAATTTAATTAATTACTTTTATGTTAATATTTTTGAGTCTCGTAATTTATTTATTTGATTTTTTTAAGATTATATTTATTTTTATTTACAAATCAAAATACTATTATGTTTTAAAAGGAATCCCAATAATACGATAGATCTCCCTGGATATAAATTAAAATTATTTTTGATTTCGTATTTGATTTGTTATCTAGATAGTGAAGTCTTTCTGTAAACTACGGATTCCAAATAAATGTATAAAAAATTGTTAATATTGGCCGTGCAATCTTTCTTTAAGATTCATGCCGGTGCCTGTATAGGGTTATTCCTACATCTTATCTACTTCAAATAAAAATCTCTCATATTGGAAATTGTCAATGTAGCTGCTTTTGTGTTTGCTAATACGCAACGCAATAAGCAAATGTATATTATAGTGTGTAGATGTGTCTCAGAACATTAATTCTCCTAGAAAAGCTGTATTATGAAAGAATAGAAAACCTTTGTGGTATAAAAGATGACATTACTTTAATAAAAGTCAATGACTTTTTTTAGAAGGGTATTCATTTCAGCCTGATATATATTCATCTAATTGCCTGATAACTAAGCTTTTCTTTGCTTAGATATTTCAAATGTTTCGAATAACTGAATACTACTAACAGAACTATAACGGAATGGAATACGTTTCCTACGACCGTTATTGAATCCTTTCCTGAAAACGTTAAAAAGTTAAATATATAATAATAATAATAATAATAATAATAATAATAATATACCTCATTAATTCACAGTTTAGGCTTTTATTAAAACCGTTTTTATTGAGATCTTGATAAATATTAAATACGCAAAACAATTGTTTAATTAATGCTTATATTGAAAGTCTCTGTCGTGAAGAGAAGAAGTGAAGTATAGTGAAGTACAGCATAATAAGAAAATCACATGTTTAATAGTTTAAAATATTTTTATAAACCAGACAAACATTTAGTTACTGCTGTTATTATTGATATTTTATTAGTGTGTCGTTAGAAAATCTCGTATTTTATATTTTAAAATAATTGCAGATAGTAGTCATTAACACTATTTCAATTATTATTGTTATTATTAGTTAATATTTCAAAACAAATGTAATTTACATTATATCAATCTACTTATGTAAACGATATGTATACATTAATACAATACAACTCAAAATTTATAGGCACAGGGGGCAAGAATTATATATCTATGTGTGTGTTTTTTTTTTCATTTTATCTTCTTTAATGTAATGCTCATGTCTTATTGTTTTAGTTTTGTATGTAATAGTACTATATGTAACTATTTTCCTATTTTTCATAACAATATATACATTTTCTTATTAATTTAGTGTACTATTGTAATTGCGACTTCACCTGTCATAGACAAATAAAAATGTTTCATCGAAAATATAATAATTATGCATATTGTTCATAATCACAGATAATAAACTTATTTAAGCAGTTTAAGGTAACAAAACTAAACAACTACTTCCACTAGAACGACTTCAAGTTACATCTGGATGCCTCGTCAAACTAAGTCAGGGGCTGGTACCGCTTTAATTTCCACAGTTCTCCAAAAGACTGCAACACAACACGGGAGGAAACAAACAAAAGACTCGAGCATAACAAGAGAGGACTACAAGGCTCGCAGCTCCTGTAACACACACCTTCACGTAACGAGCACTTTACTGTATTCCTCAAAATGAGTTTTCGCAAATGAGAAGGAGAAGTGTGTATGTTTATAAGTTGCAGCAGAAAAAAAAGGAGGAAGGAGAAGGTACCTTGGTCTTCAGTCACAGCAAGTTGTGATGCTACATAAAAGGACACCTCCACTCAGTACTTGCTGTAGACAACTTAGTTTTAACATATTAAGAGACGAATATATTGGACAACAACCAAATAAGAAATGGGATTTCGTATTTATACGACCAAACTCTAAAACTTTTTTCATGATTTCATGATATTGGTGAGTTAGTAAACTTATATTTTTAAGCGTCTATTAACAAGTACTGCAGGGTCTTAGACTTTGGCGATGGAGATGCACAGAACATGTGCACAGTGCTAACATTCGTTATCAACCACAATCTGAAGGAGAATTCTGGCTGCGGCTGCTCTGGTTGGTAGTTTATTAATTCCAGGCGCATGTCGGAGCAGTATCCTAAGAAACCAGTCCCGGATCGTGCACGATATTTTCTTCATCTTCGTCCCCTGTTCTAATCATACACACAGAAAAGTACGCGCACCCTTCCTTTTCACTTGCTTGCACTACAATACCACACATATCGGAAAAAAATTCGAGAGTTTATCCCAATATTGAGGCTGTCCCCTAATGGGAAGATACCTCACGGGCGGAATCCATTATATTAATGTAAAATACATTTATTAGTCAAGCAATGTATTGTAATATCGACCTAATAAATTCATGAATATACAGGAATAGTCTTTTGTGAAAATATATTTCTATGTAATTAGCATTTCAGTTTTCAATTCATCCGGCTTTGTCAGCCTGTTCCAGTTCTAAGTTCTATTTTTACTTATTATCTACGCCGAAGGTAAGGGAGAAATGTAACATAACGGTTTCTCACCACCGTACCTAGCTTATTTGACCTGCCTGAACTTTTTCTTTGACACACACCGCTGTAAAACTGAGGCAATTTGTATCAGTAAGCTACATCTTCATTTTTCCTCGGCTGGAAATCGAACCTGGGGCGGTCTTACAGAAATCTATCATGCTATGCATAAGCCGCCCAAAGAGCTTCTTTTGAGGTTATATTAGTTGTGGGCTCCAAAACTGCAAACTCAAAAAATAAGAATATTGAGATAATGCGCTCAACAGAAGTACAGATTGGTCTACCTTCTAGCAGCAACAGCAGCATATCTTATAGCATTCAGTATTCCACCAACAAATGGCAGAAATATAAATGCAAGAATGATACATTTCAATACAAGGTGAAAACTTCAAAATCATTTATTTCAACACCTGATTTTGTAAGTGGTATTGCAGCCTATGAACGATATTTCTTTGATCCCGGTGAATAAGCTGATAAGTCATAAACACTTAATTTTACAGGAGAGCAAACTACCACGTTCAAATGAATCAAATCAGGGACTAATGATAATTAAAGGAAGGTGATATTCAAACAAAACTATTTTCGAGTAGGTTTTAGGTTTTCTTTGAAAACCCTTAATCCCTTATATATATATATATATATATATATATATATATATATATAAGTTGTTGTAATATAATATAGTAGTATAGTAATATAATAATATAATATTAATAATATATAATAATAATATATATAATATATTATATATATTATTATATTATATATATAATATTATATATTATTATATAATATTAATAATATATAATATATAATATAATAATATATTATATAATAATATAATATAGATAATATAATAAATATAATATAGTAATATAATAGTTAATATATAAGTTGTTGTAATATATAAGTTGTTTTTTGCTCCCCAGTAAAATTAAGTTTTTTGACATTGAAGTCAAAGATTTTTGCCGGAATTTTCATTTTCCTCTTCTACAATCCAATTCGTTGGCGGAAGCTCCAGGACGAACTCCCATCCTTCAATCAGACACCGGTAGCCGGCAAAGCGTCCGACGCATCGCGGTCATCTACTTGCTCCCGAGGTAGAACTAAGCATCGAGCACTCAGGCTGCGTGTGATGCCCGCACTTATCGTCATGTGCGTAGGACGGAAGTGGGTGAGGCGCCGTGGTGCGTGGGATAAATCCAGGTCACTCGCACGCGTCATCTCGGATCCTTTCACCAGTAATTATCCTCATGCGATTATTATATTCGTCGTTACGTATTATTTACTATGATAGTAAGGTGTAAGTCTCGTCGTCATACACCGGTACCGGTATCTCAGTGCATCGACTGATGTGTCTGCAGCGCTTCTAACCGGGAGGTCCTACGTTCGAGTCCTGACGGCGGCAGGATTTTCGACACTAGCTTTTCAGCTAGGTCGAATTCAGTCGCTGTCTGGAGGAGAATTCTAGCGGCCGGCTGCTCTGATCGTTAGTTTTCCGTGGTTTCTCCGATCAATACCAGGCGAATGCCGGAGCAGTACCCTAACAAACGGGCCACGGACCGCGCGCGATCTGTCCTTCTTCTTACTTGTCCTATCCTCTCCCCTTACACACACACTTACACTAACATGCACTACACTACCACATATTCCGGGAGACCGGTCGGCAGCTTAGAGCTTGTCCCGGCTGTGGCGGTGCCCCGCTGGTGGGAGAGTCCTGGTTAGGGGGAAACCTCACTAGCCGACGGTAGGCCGGTGCCGGATCTCACCATCCAGCAGGGGAAGATCACCGCCATCTCCCGAGAAAAAACATGCACTACACTTACGGGGCTAATGACCAAAGCAGTTGACGCGCCTGGAAACACGAAAAAATCAATCAATCGTCGTCATACCTGGAAACGAGTGAATAATTTTGATGGGTAGGAGATTATGAAGATACCTTGCGAATCATAATAGAGCTATGGTGATGTAAGAGCTATGGGGACTTGGAAGAACCCAGAGAAAATCTGAAGCGCTCCGGTTTAGTCCATCACAAGTTTTATGGGTATCGAGAGAGGTTCAAACCCCGGTTCATGCGGTGGAAGGATTTCTGTTTCTCAATGGCTTTCTGTTTATTTGTGGCTTTATCTTTCTTTATGGGATGAATATTAGTGGGTTTGTTCCATCAATCGAATTCGTTGGTCGAGTGCTATCCATATATACGTTATTACTTCCACAAGATTATTGAAAAAGTTGCTCATACAAGCGTAAGATAACTCATGAACATCTGTATGTGTCACCTTAAGTTCTTTCCCCAGTAATTACCACCATGCGATCATTGCATTCATTGTTACGCATTATTTATTATAAAATAAATAAATGTCTTTATTGGTCGCAAGACTCAGGACATTTAGCCTACTCTTCCGCCTGACCACTTTCAACATTTGTTATAACATTAGTGCATAATAAAAGGAAGTCATTCAATGAAAAATACGTGGTAGCAGAATATGTTAACTTGACATTGCTTAAGGTGACATTCATCAACAATAAAATACTATACAAAGGAAATGTTAATTAATAATAATAATAATAATAATAATAATAAATTATAATAAAGAGGACAAAATCACTGCACAATACTTCACAGCACACCACTTTACTCCTCTTCATTTCAACTCACTGCACCGCCTGTCGTTCTACCACATTCCTTTCACTCCACTTCATAACACAACACTGCACGTAAAGGGTAATAAAAATAGTACTACTAATAGTAAATATACTATACGTATTTTAATAATAATGTACGTGTTAATTATTAGTACGTTTGTTCCACTAATCCAAATGTTCCACCAGCCACGAGTATTACGATCATGACGTTCTTACATCACATCATGCAACAGGAGACCCCTTCCCTAGGGGGATAAGCACTGTACTTACGGGACCTTAGCAGTTGACGCGCCAGGGATCACTAATAAATTTATAAAAAATCACAAATTCCGAAAAGATCAAGCGGGATATGAGTACAGCTCCGAGTGGTGGAATACGTGCACTCCGTTTGTTTGCATTGAATATTAGGGGTTTCTAGCAAGACGTAGCGTACAGCAGACGACAAATATTGAAATAAGATGATTGATAGATTTCACAATGGCTTCGCATACTATATATACTATATACAGACATATTTTGCATTAGGGAAACTACAAGGCAAAAATATAATGACCGGGAGCGGTTGCTCAGTACATCAACTGATGTTACTGCAGTGCCTCTGACCGGGAGGTCCTAGGTTCGAGTCTTGACGGCGGCAGGATTTTCGACACTAGGTCGACGGCGGCTAGAATTTTCAGCTAAGTCGAATTCAGTCGCAGTCCGGAAGAGAATTCTAGCAGCCGGCTGCTCTGATGGATAGTTTTCCGTGATTTCTCCGATCAACACCGGGCGAATGCCGGAGCAGTACCCTAACAAATAGGCCACGGACCGCGCGCGATCTTTCCTTCCTCTTCCTTGTCCTATCCTTACCCTCTACGCACACACTTACACTAACATGTACTACATTACCACACATGCCGGGAGACCGATCGGGGTCCTAGAACTTGTTCCGGCTGGGGCGGTGCCCTGCTGGTGGAAGATACCTGATTGGAGAAAACCCCGCTAGTCACGATAGGTCAATGCCGGATCTCACCGTTTAGTGGGAGAAGATCACCGCCACCTCCGGTTGAAAAACATGCACTACACTTGCACATGCACTTACTCTTAATGACCTCAGTAATTGACACGCCCGGAATACCGAGCTTTCTGTGACCTAATGTACACTACAATCATTGCTTATTACGTTGACGGTAAAATTGTGAAGTGAAGCAATATGCAATATTGTAATTGTAATATTGTAAAGCAAGCAATACGCAATATTACAATTTGTCTCTAATGTCGTTTTGAAACCAAGGAACTCTGTAAAACTGGATGATGTGCAGCGTATATTATCATGTGATGTACAAAAAGCCGTGGGCGAACATTTTATGAGACACAGCCGGAACTAACGGAAATTAATTTTGAAATTCCTTGTTTAAGCGGGTTAGATAATGTAGAAACAACTGAAGCTTTGTAAAACCAGGTCACCACCTAGAGTCATATCGCATCCTTTCACCAACAATTATCTGCATGCGATTGTTCTCATTCGCTATTACACATTCCAATTGCGATGTTATTACAAACGTACTAAAACAATGTAACTGTAAAAGTTATGTAATTGGATGTCATCCATAATGTGTATTGTAGGGCAACTTATTATATACAATATCTTGCATAAGTTTAAAGAGATCAGTAAAACTCACGTTCACCTGTCACGATATAATAGTCCTGTGAAAAAATCTTATATATCATTCCCGATTAGGAAGCTTTCGAGCAAGTGACGTTCTGCGAAAACCGGAGATCACCTTTTTTATTAAGATTTTATTGTTAATATCAATTATCAAGTTAACCTAAAATGTTGTCACATTGTGAAAGATAATTTTAATTTTCCTCGAAAACTAAATTCATGAGTCCAATATGTAGTACGAAGAATTCTTTCTGTGAGCATTTTGAGAGTGTAAGAGAAAACAATTAGAAAATATCACTTCAAATGGTTTAATGGTTTTATTAAATATTAAAATGTTCCACTCGATTGGTGCAAATGTTGATCTAACAATCAAAATTGATTATGAAAATGTCAACAAAAGAGAAAAGCAGTTCAGTGCAAAAGTATCAACATACTTTCCAAGACGCCTTTCAGCGTGTCTACTAAATGTGCAAGGTTTGGCAGAAATTTCAGTCAGTTTTAAAAAAATTTAAAAGGATATAGAGCTGCTGTTTTCACTTTACAATACCTGCTTTAGAATTTTGTTATTCGAAAATGATATATGAGACATGTATGTATTTACACAACTATGAGAACGTAATAGGTTAAAGGTAAATAACACATGTTTGCAGATATCCTTAAAATAATGCAAGGTACAGTGAACTACAATGCCGACGGGCCCTATAAGACAACAACCTGTGAAAGTAGAGAATTATTCGGGAATTATTTCCTTCCTTGGGTAGGTTTGTTGGCGTATGTAGATTATGAGTTCATTAATGCAGCTTCGTGTTACGGGAGGTTTTGGGTTCGAGTCCCAGCGGCATTCTTTCCGTCAGCGGCTAAAGAGAAACGGCGCCTTCTGAAAGATAATTCAAAGTTCCGGTGTAAACACTCCAAGAATATCTTTATACAATATTTAAGCAAGTGAACATTTTGGTCTAAGGGGTTTATATAGGTAAAGTATCAGTAGACTACAACTATCAGAAGTTTCAGCGAAGAAATTCTGAATCACACAGCATACACAAAAGATGAGAGAGTCAAAAAAAGAAAACAATTCTAAAGATCAATTCTTTAATCATTGTTTCGTGATTTTTTTAAAGTTCAGGTAATGCCGGAGCATCCTTGCTTTACACGCAATAATTTTCCCAATCTGGCCTTAGTTTCGTCCTTATGGCGAAGCAATGGGATTATTCCCAATGCTTTACTCACCAGGTCAAGAACGGCATCATCCCTGGCAAAATTGCAAGTATGGAGAGCTTAGTGCAATGCGTAATAAAGTTTTATCCGCGCACGTTTTCTTGAAACATCATTTTGCTAGATGCAAGATGAGTGGGCAAATTATTTATTTGAACGTCAGGATATATCTTTAGTTCGTTTTTCGATACACAATAGTTCCGATTACACGTTGATCAATATCTGGTTTTCAAATTTTGTCATCAACGCTCATCTTTTATTATTAATGCATCTAATGTTGGTAAAGTTGTGGGGTAGAATTCCAGGGTTCAAGAATGTTTGCGCTTATAATAGTGCCCATATAATCAGGGACCATGGAAACATACCGTACTTTGTAAGACATGGAGTTAAAAGTGAATATATCTTCATCATTGAACCCACCTTCGATTAGCCAGTTCGTGAACTGTGCGTTACAGCATTATCGAACTCATAAAATGTGTAGATGAACTTTCTGTTTTTGCAAAGCGTTCAGATTAAATTATACAACAATCAAATTCATTTTGTTTTAAGTATAAGATTATTTCTATAATTATCTTGCGCACAATGGAAATTTCTTCGCTATGTGCCCTTGTTATACACTGAATATTCTTCAATCCAACATGAACAAAACAAATTTCAGCAACAACAAAAAAACTGCCAATATTAGAAAGATAGCACGTAAAGAATATTTTAATTAACAGTGTTCGGTAAAAGTCGTTTAAAATATGACCAGACGGAATATATCATCGTGTCAATGAAAAATATTATCGTGCCAAGGATATTATAAATTCCATCAAATTTGTTTCATCTGTAACCTATTCTCCATCGCCAACAAAAAACAAAGTTAACAAATAAAAAAGTTCAATTTGTTTAACCTCAAATGAAAAATTGGGTTTAAAAAAGCAAAATCGTGTATCTGGTGAAAATAATACGTAGTATTAAATCGATTTTGCATTCCTTGGAAACTTCGAAATTAATTTCTACATGAACTACATCACATTTGTCAGTAGGCCAACATATACTCGAACGACTATCTTATAACTATCACAGGATATCGCGAATGCAATCTGCGTAAAACGGCTACGCTAATGAAAGCAGATATTGATATGAAATTTCTACTGGTAGCAAGAGAACTTTCTTGAGGTTTGATTATCACACACATATTTTGCCTTAATCGTTGTGTTCTGGCATTGCTTTGGTATTGCAAGAGATTATAACCGTCATTTGCTGAAAAGGTTAATTTGAAGCACTTGCCAGTGAAAATTACGTCGTTAATGCTCGCGGCACAGAAAAATGGGAAAGTGGCTTATAACGTCCCCCAGCCGCAACCTACATCGTTTGCCTTTAGTAGGTCATATTTACCTCCTAATGGGTGCAGAAAGAGAGCGAAGAAGTTTAATGCAATGCTGTGAGCACTAAGCTGTGCCTTCTAAAAATTGTTTGACCATTTTATCAAGAAATAAATATGCAATAGGATGAATAAGAAGAAGAAGAAGAAGAAGAAGAAGAATTGATTGTTACAAATGAACGTACGCTTGGTGGGCATTAAACAGAAATTAAAAGACGTATCTCAAAGAAATATAAAAATACAAATATATGAAACAAAAAAGCAATCAATCAAAAAAATTTAAAATAAAAAAGATAAAATGTGCTCTTTCCCAACTCCATATCCATAATTGCATTTTACCCCACTTAACTGTATGTTCATTTGTTATCCAATAATTTATATGTTAACGACAAGACCGGTAGCGGTAGCTCAATGCATCAACTGATGTCACTGCAACTCCTCTGACCGGGAGGTCCAAGGTTCGAGTCCTGACGGCGGCAGGATTTTCGACAGTAGCTTTTCAGCTAGGTTGAATCCAGTCGCTGTCTGGTGGAGATTTCTAGCGGCCGGCTGCTCTGGTTGGTAGTTTTCCGTGGTTTCTCCGATCAACACCAGGCGAATGCCGAAGCAGTACCCTACCAAACGGGCCACGGACCGTGCGCGATCTGTCCTTCCTTTTCCTTGTCCTATCCTCTCCTCCTACACATACACTAACATGCACCACACTATCACATATTCCGGGAGACCGGTCGGGAGTTTAAAGCTTATTCTGGCTGGGGCGGTGCTCCGCTGGTGGCAGAGTCCTGGTTAGGGGGAACCTCACTAGTCGACGGTAGGTCGGCACCGGTTCTCACCATCCAGCGGGGGAACCGCCATCACCGCCATCTCCCCCAAAAAAACATGCATTACACTAACGGGACTAATGACCGAAGCATTTGACGCGCCCGGAAACACTAAAAAATCAATCAATTAACGATAAGTGTAGGCAGCGCCCTTTACCCGCGTTTGTTTTGGCCTTTTCGTATCGTGAAAAGCGTCACTTCACTGCCCATCACTGACCTCCACACTTACGCTCTTGATAACTCTCGAACGCACAACGTACGTGCATCTATGAAGAGTCACTAACATCTCTGCAGTTAACACAGGCGCACACAAAAAAATTAGAGTGTGTGATTACAAGGCACACACAAACACAGATATCTTACTGTCACTGACAGCTTTCCTTCCAGTTGCTTTGAATGCGCCTTGAGGAGAGTACACTGTCGTGCTGCCTTTCAAGATAACTTACGAATTTCTTTTTCCAAATTTCTGTCTTTCCGCTTGGCACACGGTGTCTATTGGAGAGGATAGGAAATGTCTTTTTTTTACACTTGAGGATGAAACCATCTTATACTGCAAAGAATTTTATCTTATGCGGTGGCCTTTGTAGGCTGTATACTTACGTGTCCGGAGTAAGTGAAATGGCTCTTTATTAATGTGTAATAAAGTATCCAATAATAACGATAATAATAATAATAATAATAATAATAATAATAATAATAATAATAATAATAATAATAATAATAATAATAATAATAATAATAATAATAAGTCCTGTAATAAAGTAACTGTCACGACAACAGCAAAACTGCTGCCGGCAAACTACCCACTATGTTTCGCATACAAATATTATTTTATTGAAAAATGAAGAAATTTACATAGAAACAGGACCAAAATGTTCGACTTTGCTCTTTGTTTTATTTTCAATATTTAATATTCACTTAACACAGTGCAATAAACAGTCGAGATGTTATGTTCCTAAAGGCTTTAAATGACATTTAAATGTTTATCCACTCCAAGTGTCATGCCCATTTTTACGTCACCTGCCACTTTACATTTTTTTTGTTTCTGAAGTCCTTTTTAGGGAAATTCCTTTCCCGGTTGTATTTAGAGTGGTGAGGCAAAAATGCTTGGCGATAATCATTTGTTTCCTGATACTGTGGTGGCATTGTTTATGTTAAAATCGTGATTTTGTAGCTTGTGTATCGTGCGTGGTTTTGTTCTTCCTTCCTCACTACAAAACACTAATATACTACACTACTACTTAGTCACAGGATAAAAAAGGCAAAATAGGCGGTAGAAAAAGTTGAAAACGAGTATGATTCTAGGTACAAAGAGGAAAAGTTCAGAGAATGAGGAGGAAGATGTCAGTGAGCCAGAATATGCTCCAAGATTGTGTCAGATGTGTGTTGCTACGAAACTTGCATTTCCCGAAAACTATTATTTTTTGTCTTCATGTACCTTTGCCGCAGACACTATTGCACATAACTCTATGAAATATTCATCATATATATATATATATATATATATATATATATATATATATAATATATTTGTCGTGTTTTGTTTTGTTTTATATAAGATTTCAATTAGTCAAAATTCACATATTAAGTACATTTACAAAAATGTTTAAAAATAGTATAAGCAAAAAATTATTAAACCATGTAAATGATGATGAATCATTATGAAAAAAACACTGCGTTTGAAGAGTATTGCTATACAATAGTGTGTCAAAGTTCAAAGAGTTTCTTAAAATAGTTTTCGAGATATAATAAAGTACATAAACACGACGCAAATAACATTCAAGATATAATCTGAACAACTTCCCCTTAAACGTTTCCGAACTGGGATAGTGTGTTTCTGGCGGAGATATCCAGAAGGGATATTCCACAAGCCAACTTGCAGGTTAGTGCTGGATCGCACGTCCGCGCGAGGGTGGAACACTGCCATCTCCCGGTATAAACGAGCAAATCGTTTACGTAAATAATGATTATAGCAGTTGACACGTCCGAAAACTCAAACTAATCAGTCAGTCAATCAACGACCCTGGTGCTGCCTGTGTGGCCGTGTCTCGAACAGTGCCATAATCCACGGGCAACTATCACCACCACATCAGTCTGTCTCCACCACCACAGCCAACTCCCTTGCAGACTCCACGGTCATCAGCACCGCCGTCTATTCTACCCCCATCTGCCTCGTCTCCGCCACCAAGTACTCTCATATCGTTAAAGACAAAGGAGGTTCAGGACATCAATCAGCTAATGTCACTCCAAAACCTCTGACAGGGAGGTCATAAGGTTTGAGTCCAGGCGTTGGTAGGATTTGCCATATTAGTTTGTCAGCCAGGTCGATACTTTTTCATATGCTGTCTGGAGCAGAATTCTAGCCGCTGCAGCGCCTGTTGTAGATAGTTTTCCGCAGTTTCTCCGATCAATATCAGACGAATGACGGTTCAGTACCCTAACAAACGGGCCATGGACCACGCGCGTTCTTTCCTTTTTCTTCCTTAACATTTCGCTACTACTTACGTACACGCACTTACACTAACATGCACAATTATACCACACGGAACACAAGTCGGGACAGACGTCGGGAGCTTAGAGCTTGTCCCAGCTGGGGCGGAGGCACTCTGGTGGGAGATACCTGGTAAGAGAAAGCCCCGCCAGAAGCCATGTAGCTCGACGCCGCATCACGCTATCCAACGGGAAATAACACCGTCATCTACCGTGATAATACATGCACTTTACTCCGATATTTTCAACGTGGCGCCTCAAGGCAACGAGTTGGCCAAAGAGATGGACACTGTCATCCAATCGGGAGCTTCGTTACAATTTTAATTTTTGAGTTAGACCTACCGATTGGTTAACAATGTCTCTCTCTCCTTCGAGCTCGTGACCTTGAGGCACCACGTTAAATAAATCAAAGTATACACTTATGGGACAAATGACATCGTTGACGCGCCCGGAAACACTAATCAATATACATTCGTTTGTTTAATTGCTGTTAGTGAAGTAAATGTTTTTGATGAAGTTGGCGATGTTCCTTCCCGCTGCATGGAGAGATTTGGCGCCGGCCTTCGTGTCGGTTTGGGGGGAATTGCCTCTCCGTATCTCATCCACCACGGCACGGCCCCTGGCGGGTAAATCTCCAAGCTCCTGACTGGCCTCCCGTCATGTCCCGTAGGGAAGTGAAAGTGGGTGTAAGTAACGTGTGGGGAAATGACGAAGAAGAGGAAGGAAAGAATGCGCGCGGACCGTGGTCCGACATATCTCATATACGGGGTTATGTAGTGCAAGTAATTGTAAGTGCGGGAAAGTAAGAGATGAGGATAGGGCAAGGAAAGAGAAGGAAAGATCCCACACGGTCCGTGGCCCGTTTGTTAGGGTACTGCTCCGGCATTCGCCTGGTGTTGATAGGAGAAACCATGGATAAGTACCCATTAGAGCAGCCGACAGCAAGAATTATCGCCCAGATAGCCTTTGAATTCGAGCTAGCTACGAAGCTAGAGTCGAAAATCCTGCCACCGCTGGGACACGAACCCTAGGACCTCCCGGCACCTACAGGTACGTATGTATGTCATTAATCAGATGGGGTAAATTTCTGTATCAGTAGTCTTAATGAAACAGTACGTATTTGTTGATAGTAATTAATAATAGTTGTCGTAGCAGTAGTAGCAGTAGTGGCAGTGGTAGTACCAGTGGTAGTAGTGGTAGTACTATTGGTAGTAGGATAGATAGTACTTTTTGTAGAAGTAGTAGTGATAGTACTATTTATAAAATAGTGGTAGTATTAGTGGTAGTAGTAATGGTAGTACCAGGGGTAGTAATTATGGTAGTACCAGTGGTAATACTAGTCGTAGTACTAGTGGTAGCAGTAGCGGTAGAAATAGAATTCTTCTCGCAGCTGACCTCGGGCTGAACAGTGCGCCTGAACTCGACCTAGCTTTCTAGCCAGTGTCGAAATGTTGCCACTGTAGGGACTCGAACGTACGACCTTCCGGTCAGAGCCGCTGCAGAAACAACGTAATGTTGGCTCTGAGCTACACTCTGCCGGTTTCTCCAATCGCCCGCCGTCACCGCTCGCTCGTGCTCATAGCATGTTTACCTCATTTTAACGCTCTCTTCTCTCGCGCGCTCTCTCGTCCTTTTCTCTCGCTCATATACACTTGCTCCATAATTTTCTTTCTTTCTGCCAACTAGATTTAATTTTTCTTAGAACTACACGCTTTTCACACGTTCCTTTCCTTTCTCTCAGTATTTCTCAGACTACTCCATTCGTAAAATCAAAACCAGTGGTGTTCAACTATACTTATAAAATGCCCCGATCAGGGCGGTGTATCTCAAAAACTTTATCGGTTTTTCTATCCGATTTTTCTTACCTCTCCTTCCTACTGGCCAATAATAAGCTGCGGTTCTTCTATCTTAGGTGGTATGTATTGATCGCTGTGTTGACGTGCAATAAAATCACGTATATGCTGTAACGTAACCTCTTTGATTTCAATACGTTTTCAGCTATTTTAAATATTTGGCGCATTTTGGAACAATGTTGAATGTAATTGTATTCGTGGAATTGTCCTATTAAATACCACTCGTACTTTGGAAATTCTCAGATAAATTTCCTTCTCGCTTTGCGAGTTGTGGATTTATCAACAATTTCCAAAACACTCATGGTATTGCCTATAATAATTTCATTGCTTATAATTCCGTCAATAAATATGGATTCTTCAAGCCACAGTTTTTTTATTAATAAGAACTGTGAATGATAGTTAATTAAAAATATTATTTTATGACAATAATGAATGTTTAATATCAATTTAAAAATCATGTTCTTAATATTCATGTATTGTCCAGTGTGAAAAACAGTATATGAGATCCAATCATTCCGATACATTTTCATATTCGTTTGGAATAGAAAAAATGTTCTGTCACTATCTTTTTTCTTGATTTTCTACGTCTTCAGATTTATATTTCCCGCTTTTCACTTACAACTCGTTTTATTTTGTAATTGTCTCCAATTTGTTTATTACATCCTTCTTTAGCAATTATTTATTTTAACATCTATTTTCTTTGTTTTCCTTTTTCCTCTTTCTGCTTCACATTTCACCATTCCGCAATTTCTACTCTCAATTACACTATTGCTTTCTCCAATAATTTTTGTTTTCACTTCCACGTCACTGCTATCTTCGCCTATTTTGCCACCAACATGTTACCGTAAACTCAACTTGACAGGACTTCTCTACTTCCTTCTGAAGGTCTCTCACCTCCGTATCTCAAACACATACATATTTTTCTCTGTATCAATGCAATCTCTTTACTTCCTTACGTCCTGTTTCTGTATTACTTGTTTCCTCTAAATAAATTACGTTCATAGCTCTTCATTTTTTTCCCTTTTAATTTCATAACTTTTATTCCTATTTTCTTACATGAATTCTTTTTCTTTTCATTTTAATATTTCCCTCCTCTTACTGTGTTTTCAGTGTTATTCTCGTCCTCTCGTCCTGTTACCCCTTTTCCCTCTCTCCCTCTGTCTCTCTCTGTTCAAAATCACAATTCCCCAATCTTTACAATTGTTCACAGACTCCCTCCTTTCTTTTATTTTTTCGAGGAAACTTGTCTATGTATTATTTTTTATCCTCATTCTCTTCTGCTCGTCTTTGTGTGCCCCACTTCATTGTCGCTTCCACCGCCATTCATACTAGGTGCAGTCTCCGTCAGTATTCCGCTTCACTGTGGGCCCATCTGACTGCATCAAAACCATTAGCCATTTACAAAGAGATATCCACAAGAAATATGATTTACCTCCAACTCTCTCAGAAATCCTTAATAACATACATCACATTGAAAATATCTTTAAATTTTTAATGTAAATTAACATTAACAATAAGCTGTTAACAATCTAAGAATCTGTTAACCACCAATATTGTGTCAAATGTATTAGTAATGCACAATATGTATTCTGATGATTGTTCTTTTTCCTGTTTAAATTATGTTGCTGTTGAATGTGATTGTTAATGGTCGTTATGTATTTATGCTTTAGTTTTAAATTATGTTGTATGTTGTGTTGTACTTTGTAGATATTGTCTTTTGAGTGCGGTTGCTATTGACCTGGTAGTTCATGCGACCAATTAAATACAAGATATATAAAAAAAGAGCATTTCATGACTTCCGCGGTTTCAAAACAATAATTTCAGACTCTAAAATGACCAAAAAATGAAAACTTCATATTAATTTATGCACTTTTGGTTAACTTGCTTAAGGTTTGTTCTCACATCTTACACTGACTTTTATAGAGAGGTTTTTTGCGCAATTACTTGTAGTAGAATTGTGTATGGAATTGATTATTCGACAAATGTTGAATCGTTTTGATGTATATTCTAGCCTGCAATTTTTAATTTTTACAACAACTATTTTACATATTAAGAATTCTCATGACAGAATTCAAACATATTTGAAAAAATGTTTATTTAATGTCCAAATCCATAATTTTCTTTCAAAGAAATTACACAAAGCAGAGCATGTTTTATATAAAAAAATACTCTTCTCTTACTTTTATTTATTTTCAAATTTGCAAAAACAAAAATTACTGTACGAAGAAAACACTAAAACGGCATCTTCGTAGAATTTATAATAGCCCTGCTCACGCTTACTTTTAAATTTCTTTTGTGTCAATTTTTAATTCATGTTCATTTGTTTTATTTTTGTTTATTTAATTTTATTCAGGTTCATTTTTATTAAAATTATTTTATTACTAATTCATAAAATGTTTTTGTGACTCATTTTTTATTTATATATTTAGGTTTTTCAAATAAATGTTATTTATAGAAAATATAAATTTTTATTTAAAATTTACGTTTTTGTTTTTCAAGTTTTTGTTCTGTTTTTTTTGTTATTAGTCTCTTGCAGGCTTAAAACCTGACCTACCTCAATCCTTCCATCTCTTCCTTGTACAAACCGTTCTCCATCTTCCAAGAGGAAAACACACGTCAGGCTTAGCCTAGTTTATGTACAGTCAATATCTGGTATTTTTTTATTTAATAGAAAAACATAACGAATGTATTAGCATAACATAATACTATGTGTCGAGGCCGAAGGCCTTTAAGCCATTACAATATCGACATTTTTTAAAAATATTTATTCTTCCTGTTCAACATTAATGTTTTACTGGAAGTTTCAATATAATTTTTTTTAAACATTTTGGGACGATCCCGCAGTAGTCAGGCTAGTAACCTTCATCCATGAGAGGCAAAGAATTAAATAAACTTCAGTAATTTTTCATTTCATCGTTCATTTAATTTAATATTATTTATAAATTTTTGAATTTATTGAGTGTTCATCCGACATCCTAACGAGTTCTAACCTTCCGAATTCTGGTATTCACCTCAATTTCAGATACACATTTAATTATTTTTCCCGCTTATTATAGGTCGCATCAACAGTAGAGGTTATTAGCAACTCCATTTGTTATATAATTATTACAATGCTTACTGAACTTGTATATTAATTATGATCTTAATATCAAGGTATATTTTTGGATCCTTTTTACATTATTTCACTTGTTAAAGCAACAATTAACAGATACAACAGTATTTAGAAATATTATTACAAAGTTATTACACAGATACAGAATTAAATAGATTTACAGTAGGTTCATAAGAACAGAAAACACATAATAATATATGCACGTTAAATTAAATCTAGAATGCCTATTTTTTTACAGAAGTTTATTACCTTCAGTTGGAAAGGGTAGTTTGTTAAAACGGGAGTTTAAACGTTTGTCAAAAAAGTTTAATTTCTTTTTTTTTTAATTTATTTTAGCTATCAACTGCAAGGTCATTAGCGACCACACGAATTACAATATCTAATACATAAGTTTAAATTTAGATATCAAATATATCACACTATATTGTCATATTGTCACTATATTGTCAAACATATCACACTATTGTTACTATACCACAATTCTACAATAAACAATACAACACAGTTCAATTGAATTAACATGTTAGTTTGGGCTCAAATTTCAGACATAAAGACCCCCACAGACCGGCGCGGTAGATCCGCAGCGGGTGCGGCGCGGAAAGTTCCGAGCTAGACGCGGCCGCGGAATTCGCGGGACCGTTCACACCGGGGCGTCAATGAGTCAGCGTTTGGTGACGGTTGGCAAGGCCACTCGACCTAGAGAGGAGCGAAGAGTCCCGAACACGGGCAGACTTCCACGAAACTCGAGCTGCAGCGGAAGAAACCCGTCTGACTGCGTTACGAATTTCGCGGCCGATTAAACACTGCCAAACCTTTACCGCTACGCTCGCCTGCCGCGCAGGTCTGAACGTGCTCATAAGGCAACACGCGACGCGAAACTTCCGCTGCGGCCAATACGCGTAGGCTGCGAATCTTCCGCGTCGGTGTGTGGAAGCCTTAATACCAATAGTTTTACAAAACTTTTTTTTTCCTGGGGCTTTTATCTAGCCGACAGCCGGTTGCCCTTTACATCCCGAAGGGACGCATATTCGACCATACACTTGACAAACACTTGCGGGCTCCTCTGATCTGGGGTCAGCAGAACGCGAGGCCCTCCGCGACAACACACACACACAAAGTCAAGGGACAAACAGCCGTGCCCACGGCGGGACTCGAACCCGCGACCCTTCGGACCGAAGCGCTGAGTCGGTACTCGCTCTTAGCCATCTCGGCCATCCAGGTCGGCTTTACAAAACTTAATCACATGATTTTTTTTGCGCATCGACTCGGCCTGTTCCCGGGCACTGTGCTGGCGCTGTGGCGTGGCGTCCACTCTCTCCTGTGGCGGGCCGGTCGGCCGGTGCGTGCGCGCGGTAATTAAGGCACGCCCAATTTATGACGCTCGTAATGAGCGACGCGCGGCGCGCGTGCTCTCGGCCGCCGCCGCCGCCGTCGTGCCGCTCCAGAAAGCACGCGAGGGCCCCGCGCCTCTATGGCACACGGCGCGTGAGCGCTTGCACGGTTGGAGCGGAGGAAGGCGACGGGTGGGGAGTTGTTTGATGCAGGGTATCGATTCCGCGATGTCATCGAATGTTGCCGACGGATATTGCCCGTTTGTATTGAACTCGGGGGTGTGGTTCTGTTGAGTGTGAAAAATAAATGGTACTTTTTCTTGACGTTTTAAGTGTGTTCGTTTTCTCATAAACTGTATTATCATGTATTAAGATTAGAATTTATAGAAAGAAATTTAGAAATTTTTAGATTAGAAATTATATACAATTGTGTCTCTACCACGTGAAACGATTATTTTAATATAATCAAATTTTATAATTTACTAACACAAATATTTAATCGATTATATGTTTTATTATAATTAAGAAGAAGCAAGTACGATTTTAAATGTTATTAATACGATTGTCTTTCACTTTTAGCACTTTTTTAAATTTCAGTGTCAGTAAGTGTTACTTACTTTTAAGCATTTAATATTTAAATCAACAGACATTTTTCAAGGTAAGCTAATATTTTTAAAAATATATTATTTAGATGTTTATGTCGAATTCGAATTCAAATTTTTCTAGTCTTTTAACTGTTTTCATAGTAATATTATTAATATTAATAAAAATAATATAATTCTTTAATAAAATAATGTCGCCGCCAAAGCCGATCCGCTCTAGAAAGCACGCGAGAGCCCCGCACTTCTGTAGCACACGATACACGAGTAGCGTACGAGTACAGTGCAAGAAGGCTGCAAGTGAGATGGCTTGATAAAGGATATCAGGGAGTTTTTGCACGGCGAATCGTTACAGAAATCAGCGCGATCGATGTTCTGCGCATGCGTAGTTGGAGTTCTGCATCACTTTTGTGCATCTGCGCATCCGCAGAAGAATGAGATTGCAGTTCATTTCTGTACGCTCGGCCGTGCAAAAGCTCCTTATCGTCAGCGGATCGTTGACACGATTATTCCCAATACCGGACTCGGTCGGATCATGATAGGGTTAAATTGGAGGAGGATTCATCTGCAAAAATGCTGCTGAACAAAAACCCACAAAATGGTTTTCCAAAAACGAGAAACACGGAAAAATAAATAAAATACTCTCGCTGTAACACTAATAAAATGAATATTTTAACAAAAGTAGTCTTTAAGAATACTAGAATAACGTAGTATGATGCTTATGGATACATAGTACAACAGTTCTTCACTTACAAAAGCATAAGAAATTTATGTTACATTAATCAACTTGTAAATATCAAATATTGAATGATGAACTTGCTTTTGCGTGACTTCAGCTGTATCGTAACCAGTGACACACTGACTACGAGATTTCACTCAAGTTACGCAATATAAGAATAGGCGGAATTACCCTATCAAATATTTGCTTTTTCAGTCGTAATCGAAACACTTTCATTTTTTTGTATTTTTCTAGGTATTTAACGAAACTGTACACACTTCTTTCTTGATCGATGTCTGTAAAGCTTTTTATAATGTATCTCGTTAGAAATTATTTTTAGATATTTATAGACGAATAACAGGCGCTCTAATACTAAGAGATATTTCTCAAGAAAAAATCAACTTGTTTTGGAAAGTGTCGATTCCGTTACGATACTTTAAGGAAGTACACAGGCCTGTCCTCAAACAAGTATAACTTGTTATGCTAGGATCTTCTGCGAGTAACCAAACAGCATAGAAAAGCGTTAACATTTAGCAAAGCTGAGGCACATTCAAGAAGCTTTAAAAAATAAAGTTTAAAAATAGTTGGCTAGTAGAACAGTATTATCTGTGTAATAAGAATTCAATGAGTAATTGAATAATTGAGTAATTAAAGTTCTGTTCAATCTTGCGTCCACTAGAGAATTTTTAATATTTAATATTTTTTTCAAATACTGAGACTGCTTCCTCCTTACGAACATTTCGTACTCATTTGACATTCTTCACAAAATATATGCGGAAACAAGAAATAGTAATAATTACCAGTGTGATAATATGTATTTTACTAACAACGCAAAATGTAATTGGATAATTAAACACGAAGTTAAAAATATTAATGGGTCCACGTACAATTTCCTTAAAGTGTAAAATGAATTAATACTGTTCTTATGTTAAAAATAAAATAAATGTTGAGTTTCATGAAGATACCTTGTTTGTACGTATTATTTATGAAGATTAGAATTTTATGGCACACTTTACCCAAGGTGAATGTTCATCTTTCATACCAAATGTGAGAAAATAGAAGACATCCTCTTGCTGGTAGGCAAAACGGTTTTGTGGTAGGGAACAGCTAGTATTCCTACACGGGCTGTTCACTTCCATAAGTTATTGCCCATTAATTGAAAAATATACCTCAGCGGTGCTAACAAGGTAATACGTTATGCCCTAATTATCACATACAGAAGCACCAAAGAGCTGCAAGCAATGATTGTAATACGAAAATGAATATGCCAAGTAATGAGAGCTCTACAACGATATTTAATGAATGATATTTAATGCGACTACGTAGGCATCCCTACGCCGTGTTTTGGATTCTCAACCTGAGAAGTGAGTTTTTTCATCGTCACACAGCAACATATACTGGGACATTGCAAAGAAAACGTACTTTATAATGTTGCCCGACGGGGAATCAAACTCGGGGTCGTGACATGGAAAGCGAACACAATAAACAATGAGCTATTCGCAAGGACTTGCTGACATCTAGTTGGTAATAAAAAACACTCTACAGGGATATCCCCTACAGAGCATGCCCTTTGCAAGGATGCCTAAGGACCGTTGTTCAAAATTACTACAAGTCAGTTACTGGGAATATGGGATTCGGATACAATTACTAGGAGCATGGACTTCCTTCATTATTGCAATATACACTAAAATAAAGTCATGTATAATCAAATATTAATATAATTTGTAAGCATTTTATTAAAATAAACATGTTAAATATTTTCTTAGGCTCAATTTTTTGTGATATTTATATAAAAAATATTTTAAACTATTAATGTAAACATAAAAGTAGAAACTTCAAACATAAAACTAGAAGTTTGTTTTTTAAAACAAAAAAAATTGCTTCTATGATTATTTATTATGATGTTGGTTTAGAAGATACGACCCTTGAAATGTACCGAAAAATCTTACGACCTTTGATGGAAAGAAGTTGGGCAGCGGCTACGACCTGAATATTTGAAACCATACTCTTTACATTGATCTTCCGATGTATAAAGAGTTTGATTTTGAGTTATTTGAGAGTCTTACAATTCGTGTACAATGAAATCGTTTTGAACTGAGATTTAGGATAAATATGATGCGCGCGATAAATCACTGGCCTACGTTTTGTTAGAGCACTGTTCCAGCATTCCCTACGATTAAAAAATGAATTCACGAAAAACTGAAGATCAGAGCAGCTGGGCGCTATCATTACCCTCTACTCCACGGCTGAATTCTACCTAAGTGTTGAAATTTGTGTGATGAAAAATCACTGCAAAACCATGGAAACCGTGCTTATTAGCTAATATAAGTCAGAACTGACTCTACTCCAAGGCTGAATTCTACCTAATTAGTGTTGAAATCTGCCTGGAAATGATAGAATAAATCACTGAAATAAAAGATCAAAACCATTAGACTCACCTAGGCAGTAGCACCGTCCGCTAATTAGCTAATCGGATATCCGTCCCAGTCGGAACTAGAACATATGGCTTTTCACTCAACGAAACTCTGATTACGAACTGCATACACACTAATACAATACTACTACAAATGCTTCTCCGACCACTAATGACATATTATTACATATTATCAGTTCGCAACTACGTACGCCACTGAAGAAACCATACATGAACAGCAAATCATTCACATATTTAAAACAGAGTTGCGGTCACTGTTCGTAAATTAACACTTTTAATGCTCTTTTCTAAATCAAAGAATGTGAAAATTATTACATTAACCCTCAAATGCCCACCATTTACTTCTTTAAGAAAGCACGCCATGGATATATTAATCGTGGGCATATGTTTAATAAAAAAGGACACTCTTTAATTATTTCTCCTTAATTTTGATTTTTAAAAAGCTTTTCTTACTTGAAAATCGTATTCGTACTTTAAACTCTCGATAATTTAGAATAATTTTTTACTAAATTTATGTTCACTACAATAACATTAAAGTACAGATATTTCAATACTTTTTTTTCAATTTGTGAGGTTTTTTGGAACGATATAACTTGAAACAGTCATTAGCTTGAAAACAGATTGTGGATGTAGGTCCTGTGGTGCAAACGTCATGAAATTAAACTATTTGCAAATGAAGTGAGTACAACGACCATTACCGTGTTCCATTTCTTTAGAAAATATTCCAGAATTGAAATATCAAATAAATGAAATTTTTTGCAATTTCGATTTTTTATTCAACTGAAATATCCGTTTTCGTTTGCTTCATAGTTGTTTTATTCCTCTCTTTAGAGGGCAATTTCAAATGCGGAACATTCAAGGAGCTAAAAGTCTTGCTAGCTTACGTATCAAGTATAGCCCTGCAATGAGTGTAGTTTTGCCGTAATCCAGATCAGAGTATCCAAAATAAACGATTACTTTTCTTTCCACAACTTTCAAAATATTGTCAAAAAAGACGCCATCTCTTAGTTTTAAAAAAATAAATAATTCGCAAATTAGTCAGTTAATTTGTACGTTATTTCTGTTTTGGATAAAGCTTTGTGAATGAAATTGAACGTATTATTTCGGACATCATCAGGATAATGTTGGCATTTCCTACAGAGCGCTGGCTTAAGTAAGGCGATTATCCAAATACGAGGAGTTTTGTGAGCGCGAACTATTGTTGGCACACAAAATGCTCTGGAAATAATATTTTACACAGACTCAAGATTTTTGACGCTCCATCTCGTAAATAAATAATGAAGCGTCAACCCAGGCATACAGTGAGGTTAGGTTAGGTGGGGGTACGTTACAAAGTATCCTGCAAATAGAAATTTACCACTGACACATTGCTGTTTTACATCTTATTGCTCACTAGCCATACACACTTCCTGCCTGTCGTATAATCCCCGTTTATCACATATTAACTGCTACTTCTCGTCGCCGTACCGTATTTCATCTACATAAGTCATCTCGTCTTGAAAAATGTGTACTTCATCTGGCTAAAGTTCGAAGTAAGCTCTCAAACTGTTTCCCTGACCCTTTGAGAAAGTACTGTGATGACCTCTTGTTTTGTTTCTGGACATAAATGTAACTTCATTATTTGTACATGTATTCTAAAATTCAGTGGGAAATATAGTTATTCAAATTATCGTTCTCCATGTCGCGGCAGGAAGTATTATTCTTTAACGAAGGACATGATTAGGAATAAGAGCCCAATTTTATAACTGACTTACACTTGAAAATATATTTTATTAAATCGGAGCGAATATTTTGTTAACAATCCTTGCAAAAGAAGTCCATTTCTTCTATATTCTAAATTTAACTAGTATATGGCTTAGTGTAAAGATCACAGACTTATGAAAACGTACACAGAATTCACGTCACACACAGTTCTAAACTGTTTTGACGCAAAATAAGTAAATAAAAATAAATAAATAGATCACTTGCAAGTTAGTATCCTCTTGTAGATCTCCACCTGATTACGAGCGAAATATTCCGCTTTATGTTCGCAGTAAATTGGTATACAGATGATCGCAATCCTTTACCCCACCAAATTCTTTAGTTAATCCATTAAAAGCCGAACCTTCCTCTGTTAAGTAGTCGAGTCCATTTGCAACGCGAGCTCGTAATGAATGAAACGGTGCATGGCGCGAAACGCTGGTAAGCCATGCGTAAAATACGACACACATTTTGTGTGAATTAACATTTTACACCGCAGGCGCACACATTGATGTAATGCACTGAATTTGAGTTTTGCCAGGCGAAAGGAATGATGTACTGCAGGCATGTTGTTCAGCCGTCTACAAAATATGCAATGAATTGGTCTGGTTGCAATTCATGGAGCAGCTGGAAGTGCACGCTGGTTAGTAGTCACATCGTTGCACCGTACTGGAAAATGGCATGAGTGAAAATGGCATCAAAAGAAATATTTGTGTAGGAAAATGATGTGCGTGGCACAAATTGTAAGGGGTAATGACTTCATTTGATTATGCATACGTAATTATCAAAATTATTTAGGTATTTAAAACAAGTGTGGTCTTTTAAAGCTTTAACAGACTCATTTAGCATCATTATAAAACAGGATGTAATTGCATACAGTTTAGAATTTATTATGAAGCAACTCTTGAACATTGAGTTCATAGCACACCATACCTCTTAAAAAGAAGATACCGTCGATAACATACTGTAATAAATATAGTAGTACTATTATAAAAATATATCCAGAGGCATATTTTAAGCATAATAATCACTTCATGACTACTGTGTACCCCAATAATATGTTGAAGTTCTTTCTTTTTGTGCAAACAAATGTTAATGTTCTTCTTTACAGTGGGAGTACTTAGTCAATAATTTGCCGGAGATCTATCAGTCTCCATTTAAGCCAAGAAGTTTGTTGAAGTCCTCTTGCACTTCTCACTACATTATTTGTGTCATCGTGTCATATTACTTTTATCTAGTGCCGAAAGAAAGTTTTACGAGTCCGAAGAATGCTTTTATAATTTTGCTCAAATGCATAATTAAAGTTTGAGTTTTTATACTGTGGCGTGTTTGAGACAAGAGATCGTAGGCTTTATTCACATTAGTTCACGACATAAACTGAATTGGAATCCGCAATACAGATTAGTATGAGGAACATCAGGAAAAATATTAGCATTTATAAGGAAATTATTCTCAATTAGATAAGTTTCAGGGGTCTTTTTGTCCTGAAACGTTTCGTTTCTTTACAGCAGTTGCTTAAATATTTCTCGTCTTCTGAAAACGACGAGGTTGTGCTTATAATAAGTCAGACGAGGGGAAGGGGTCACAAATAAGAGTACAAAACGTGCTAGACAGACACGAGGGAGCACGCAGCATTGAAAGAGACTCCTCAATTCGTTCACTTTAGTATTTATAGCGTTTAATCAAGAATATGGAGTCCCAAGATATTTCTAATTACCCGACAGGAATTCTATGGAAGTAGAATATGAAGATTTAAATCTTACAGATAATTTTAATCATTAAAATTTTATAATGGCACTTCTGCTCCAAGACGACCAAGTTTTGATATCTAATAATGAACACACTCCACCAAGAGCTCTGAATGAACTGCAAATGATCATAAAATAATATAATTTAGAGAGCTCTGTTCAAAAAACCAAGACGTTCCAAGGCGTTCCAAGAGAAATGCCGAATTAGATGTAAATTAGTGGTTAACAACCAAAATATTGAATAAGTAAGACCTTTTAGGTTTCTAGGTTCTGATCTGCCTTATAAAGGAGAAATTGATACTCATAATTCAATTAAAAAATTTAACAGAATGTGTGGAAATGTTAGGAGGCCACTAAAAATTAAAATAAGGAAAATACAATCACGCAATTGTCTGAAAACGTAGCAGTTTCTTGAGGCATATACGGATGTGAAATCTGGACCATGGGTGCAAAAAATTGAAGTAGGATTCAGATTGCCAAAATTAATTTTTTAAGGTGTGTTGGTATCACGAGGAAAGACATGATTCGTGATACGTAACTACCTAGGGATTTATTACCTAAACGAAACTAGTAGTGCTACAGAATGACACGTAATAAAGTTTTAAGTCGTAATAAAGTCGTCTTAGTCGTAATTAAGTCGTTTTAAGTCGTAAGGTAAAAGTCGTAATAAAGTTTTCTAATTTCCTAGGTGTGGACTGGGTATACTAGGTGTGGACTGGGTCGATCTCACCCCATCCTCTTGCTAGCTGCCATCTATCGTCGCTTAAGGCACATTTTTTTACAGTTTTTCACCTTTGCGGTTTCGTAATAGCATAACCGAAATATTACTTCAAGAATATTAAAGAAGAGCAAAATCTCATGATAAATATAAATTTTCATTGAAAAATTTGAAGCCGTTTTAAAGAAAATGGCTATTAAGCGCTACTGCGAAAGCGAAATTTGAAGCTCTTTTCACAGGAATCTATTACGTTTTCTAATATTAAAAAGTGCAAATAGCACTATCCATGGGGTTAGAGATTATCCTGTTTGGGGCGGTGTCCCGCTGGCAAGAGATTCTTCAATGGGGAAAACCCCGCGAGCCAACGTGTAGGTCGGCGCCGGATCTCACCATCCAGGAAGGAAGATCACTGCCACCTTTTGTGAAGTAACCCTTTACTACACTAACGGGACTACTGACCTAAGAAGTGAACACGCCCCAAACAAGATAATCAAACAATCAATCGAAAATTCAGGCGAAACAACGAAAATTGCGTCAATGCCATCTGTGTTTTTTTGCGGATAAGAGAAAAGCACGCTTAAAAATGGCGCAGGTTCAGTAATTTTCGTGAACTCTCTGAATTTTCGAAAATTGCAAAAATGACAAATAATGCGAGATAGTATGTGAATATTGAAGTCCTTAAAATAATAAACTCTTCTACCACCCATAGATTATTAATAAGGTTCCTTTCCTCAATATGTACCTCTAGAACAATTTTGTCTCTCCATTCAAAAGACGTTCTTTCCATTACTTCTGTGTTGGAGCTTTGTATTGCGATAACCTTACATTCAATTGGCTCTAATGTCACTTCTTGTCAACCTTCTTCTCGCGCTTCTGCTTTTTATTCTTTTCTTCCGCTTGTAGTTTGAACACTTCCGTCCCATTTATCATCCCCGTAAAATTCCACGTCTTTGTCGGCATCAACATCCTCATAACGGCCCATGGCTCCTCACCTTCATCTTCCTATTAAAGGCCCATGACTCCGTCGCCTTCATCATCCTTCTACATATCCATACCTCGGCCGCCTTCATCATCCTCCATAAAGGGCCATGGCTCCGTAGCTTTCATCCTCCTCGTCAGTGAGCCACTCTGCCATAATCTCCGTCGTCGTCACCGCCTGCACCTCCGTCATTTCGTCGCCATCGTCGTCGTCGTTCTCGTCTCCGCCGTAGTCGTTGTAGTTGTCACAGTAACAAGTCTTACTCCTCCTCAATATCCTCCCAGTCAGCGTCGTCGTCTTCTGCAAATATCAAGAATGACACATAGGTGTTGTGAATTTGCATATATACTGGATATTTGGGGAAGGAAACGTCGAAACTTCAAAAATTAGCAATGAGAACAAATATATTAATTTCTTTTGTAAATAATAAAAACTACATATTTATGGAGTGTTTATATGTTTCATAAATGCAAAGTTTTGCATAGAAAGTAGTATTCAAACCATTTTTTTAAATATTTATTACGGCACTGCCATTCGGAATATCCAACAATATTTTATATAAAATATGTTTAAAATTAACGTAAAAACTTGATAATCAAAGTTTCGATGTTTCGTCCTTGAAACCTTGTATATAAACAGGATGATTCAGTCATCATTGCTCATACAGAACTCTGGGATAGAGTACATTAAGTTATTCACGTGAGCAAAATAAAATTGTGTGACCCCCATTTGAGGTTGTGAAAAAAAGCTTTTTGTATCATTGGTCATTTTTTGCACAAAAGTAGCCCAAATATTACATTAAATATTTTCCCCTGTAGCTATTATTACTGATCTAATGAATATGAAAGGAGACAAAAACTATACTTCAAGGATTCTTTAGGATACTCATTATTACTTGCGTCTACGCCATAATTTCGCATTTTCACCTTGTGTAACAGGTGTTCAACTAAAAATGTTCAAAATGATCGTGTCTAGCGTGAACGCAAGATAGGTATCTGTGCCACACGGCTTCCGTGCGCACTACTCTGCTGGGTTGTTCCTTTATTTCGGCCTCCAAGCTTTCAATGCGCCTAAGAAGGCCATGACAATCTTTGACTTCGGTAGCATAAAAGCAGTCTTTCATTAACCCCGAGAATAAAAAGTCCAGCGGTTTGGAATTCGGAACCCGAGTCAGATATATTATTGGGCCACCTAGTCCGATCCATCGATATGGTAATTGCATCTCTAGCTATTCCCGAACTCCGCGATAATTATATGAAGCTGTGCCATCATGCTGGTACCTCATTTCTGCCCACACATTGAACTGGACGTCTTCTAAAATCGTAGGGAGTACCTAAGTTATAAAAGTCAGATTTTAAACGCCTCTCAAATACTCGGGTAACAAGTGAGGACCGATGATAAATTCAACCATAATGACAAATCACACATTTACGAAAAATGACTTTTTTGAGCTAAGCAACGTGCAAACATGTGAATTCTGCTCGGTCCACACATGCAAATTATGCACAATAATTGTTCCAAAACTAATGTTAAAAATTAGAATTAAAATAAAATTCTTTTAGAACACGCTTTATCTGTCAAAAAAACTGTTTCAGAAATTTCTGGTATTCCTTCTATTTGCGCAGAAAGTGCATCGCGAGTTCAGAAGGTCGTCGTAAGTCTGTTCTGCGCAAAGGCTACACCCGCTGGAAAGGGAAAGGTTATCTCTCGGCATCAATTATTCGCTAGGTAACGGACTGTGATGCATTGGTCTCGCTCTTTATTTGCCATGCGTTCTCTTCCGGGGCTTAGCGAATAGTATCATAATGGATAGTATTCTCAGAGTTTTCCAGAGAAGTGGCGAGATCTAACGCCAGGTGAAGCCGCTTTCACACTTGACATAGCCCATGTTACACGAGCTTAAGGGCATAAAATGTTTCACGTCAATTATTTACAAATGTAATCACACTGTGTATATATATATATATATATATATATATATATATATATATATAATGTGTGTGTGTGTGTGTGTGATATATGAATGTTATGTATAAAATATACGTTAAACCCGAGTCGCAAAACAATCAAAATACTCAAAAAATTCTTATCTAACATACCACAATATGTCATATCATCTTACACCAGGGAAATCACTGTAGCCAACATGTTTTTTTCAAAATTCAGTCATGATCATTGCATCAAAGGAGTACAGTTCGACTGTCCGTATATCTTTAAATGTAGATTTTAGTTTGAAATAGCTTCAAAATAGAACAATTATTACTTGACACAACGTACCCTTAATGCGGAAATGAAGTCTTTTTTGTAAGTTTACAATATTTTAATAACTTCAAGTTAAATCTAAAAGTTGAAGTTTTAACTCATTTGGTATCACAGCGATCTAGCATGTGTATAATTTTCAGATTTTTATCTGATTCCCCAATAGAGATATTACGGTTGGAAATGTGGAAAAATTCCAATTTTTAAGAGTATGTAATTTTGAAGTCGTACTAAGTGGTAATATTTTACAAAAATTGGTTATGCTGTTATGAGTAAAAATACAGAAAAATAATGCTATGATTCTATTCGTGCTTTGAGAAATTACTCTCCGAAAATCGTTCATTCGCGTTCCAAAGATTTGGTTGCAAATATTTTCAAAATAAAAACCTATAAGGTAGGTAAATAATACTTAAATTTTTATATCAGAGTACACTGAATTCAATGCTTTTTATTCTAGAATGCTAGAACAATCCACAGTTGAGACATTTAGAAATGAGTAAATGTCTACAACCGCGAAAAATTGCGCACGGTGTAAAAAAGGGGGCCGCCATTTGTAAACCAGGTACAATGAAAAAATAAAAGAAGTTTTTGAACAGCCAATACATTTTTCATTTTTATGAAATTTAGGTAGAAAGTATGATTTTTTTCGAGATCGTCGAGCAATCAATTTATTAAATTCTGGACCAATTAAAATGCATTGACTCGAAAATTATTTAATTTTCCAGCTGCATTATTTATCAAGTTTCAGTGGATAATTTTACAATGAGCCAATGCATTTTAAAATGAATATTCGGAATCAGAAAAATCGTTTGTGCTGTTCTGAGTGAATAGAATAAGACGTGCCTACCTGCAGTCCCAGCGCTCAAGTAATACGCGCCCATCATGTAGGCCAGAACCCTGCCGCAGAGGAACATCTTCCCTCCTTTTGTCAGCCCTGTAGCCCTGCAGCAAGCTGCCTTCTCTGGAACCGGGGCTGTCCCTGAGGTTACCACTCCTGCCAAGAATGGCGCTGCGCGACAACTGTCGTGGAACTCCACACGGTGATTGTTGAATTACATTTTTACTTTCTCACTACGGTGTTGAGAGAAAGATCGTCTCCTAAATTATTTCAGAAGTACACATACCTTTTGCGGCTCTCACACACTACCAATCTTTATAAGCGAGGTCTCTAAAGAAAGAGAATTTCACAGAGACGTGACGAATTGCACTTTGACTTCAAACATATAAAGGATTTGTTGAAAAAATGGCCGCGAAATATTCATATCAAATGCAATCCTCAACACTTTCCGAATTGTTTAATCTCTATCGTTAAATAACTCCTAAATAAAGCGTTTTAGGCCCTCAAAATCTAAAAGTCTTGAGGCCATAGGCTTCAAAAAAATGTATCTCACAGCGTAATCTACAGGATGAGATCTTTTTGAACATTCTATTATATTTTTGCTGGTCCGGCGCTTATTTATATTATCAAATACTAACTATATTAGTCGGAAGCAATTGTTTGTGACGTCACGTTTAGAACCCTTAGATTTCTCCAACTTATATGTATGTCTTCTGGGTACACCGTGGTTTACGCAGATTAATCAGGTTTGTTTTCATAATCATTAATTCAAGATTATGTAAATAAACATAAATACACTCGCGGCAACAATTATAAGTATTAATCGTTGCTTTATACCGATGAAGATTGCTTTTGATGTGTATAGTGCAACCGTTCATTTATCGAATGTAAGAATTGACATTCTTGTTTCTGAAGCAACCTACAGTACTCGTGCGTATCTCTACAGTACTCAGTTTGTGATATAACCTACAGCACTCATGCACTTTGTATGGTACCATATCATATCTACTAATCACTGAACGCTCATTTTATTCTTATTCAAAATATTTTTGTCCATTTTCGTCGCTCACCCCTCAAATTTCAAACTCGGCTAGTGTAAGTAAATATACATTCATGGTCAGGGAAGTTCAAGAGGGGATTCTTTTAAAACATGAATTAAAAATTATATTTGATGAAAGCATAGGTCTATATTTCTTTCACAATATTGTTTATTTTTTCTGCTGTGGTTGTTTTTAATGATCTAACATATTTAAGAGAACTAATAGTTTTTCCTAGTTTATTCGATCTCATTTCTTTGAAGGTGGATGAACTTCACTTTGATAAAAGGGAAATTTGCTGCAAGTCCTTATATTATGATGAAAAGTCACTAAAAGAGGTATACTGTACTATAGGGCGTTCGAGACTCAACGAAGGAACCATCTTCACGAAATTTTCAGGGTGTTCTGCGTGTGAATTCAAAAGATAAGGCAGAAGGCTCAAGAAAATTTGTTTTAAAAAAAGGGCATTATCAGAGAGCTTAGAAACTAAATCAAACTTTGATGGAAAGGTAGTTCTTACTTCTCTTAATGTTCTCCGTCAAAAAGAAACTGTATTGCCAAATAATGCACGAATGTATACAATGAAGAGGGAAGACTGTCTTGTTAGGATTGGATTCTATTTTACCTGTGCCAGTATTTTCTTTATCGGCGGTGATTCGGTGAAACTTTTAAAGTTAGAGTGTTCGGTCATGATATTGCATTGAAAAAGCTGGGAAATATTTTCCCTGCAATGATTGGTAATTCCAAAAAATTAATTTATATCTTGAACAAGTTGAAGCATTTATAATAAAACTAGGAGGACTATTTTCGTAGTACATTTAGTACTTTAAATGCTCTTTTGAGCAGGTTAGTAAAAGATCTATATGTTATATGCAAACAAGTTAACTTCTTTTATTAAATACATCGATGTAACATATAGATCACGAAACTTTGGATAAATCGAGTTGATTAATTTTGAAATTTTGAAAATATCCACCGGTCCGCCCGTCTGTGAACACCACTAACGCCTAAACCATCCGTAGCATTTTTTTCAAAATGGACATTCCCCGATTGATCTGGATCGACTCGAGGCGCTGCGATTATGAAAAACTTTCTTCAATTTTTTTACATGAAGCCCCCGGACATTTTCAATATTTTCTCAAAAAACACTACAATTTTTTGGACTTGTGTCTCACGTCGTTAATATTTACACGAGCGGCAATTTGTTCACATAATTGTATTTATGAGTTCATGTAATTTAAATAATATCAGATAAAAGTTTTCGGTTTTCTGTTAAAGCGAACTGAAGATTCCGTATTTTTAGAAATGCTCAAACGTCATTTTCTCAAAAATTACTCCATATTTTTTGTTCAATTTTCTCCAACGAGTAGTGCTAATTGCACCGTTAAAAATGACGTAAATTAATTTTGCTGTATTCTTTTGTTTTTTCAAAAATTACACAATTGTATTTTCCTTTTCAAACTCTCTCACGGCAATAATATGCATATTTTCAGCGATTTGTAAACACTATTGCATCCAGTTAAAGTTCTTCAAATGTCTTTAAATCACGTTTTATCCGAAAATCAAGAATTTTCAATGAAGAGATTCAAATTTCACATTTACAGTAACGCTTAAACTCCATTTTCTTATAAACCTTTTCCAAACTTTTCAATAACAATTGCCATTTACAACAAAGTTTTACTCTTCTTTGATATTATTGAAGTAATGATTCGGTTCTAAAATTAGGAAACCAAAATATTGAGGAAATATTTGTAAAAAAATTGCTTTGGGTGGCGATATATGGCAGCTGGCAAGAGGATGAGGCAAGACCGCAAAGCCAATCCACATCAAGGAAATTAGAAAACTTTACTACGAAAAAGTCTGAGCCATTCTTTAGCACCACTAGTTACTCAGTATGTTCACGAAAATGTATGTAAGATACCACAGAACTTTCTAAATTCTCTGGGAAAAGAAAAAAGTTTTTTCGAAGTTTGATATTATTACTCCACCTCTACTTCAGTCTTCAGTTCCTGTCTCTGGAGTGGAATTGTTCCGGAACAGAACTTTCGAAATACGAATTATACCGCAAATCTCTGGGCTTGCTGCTTGCGCGCCGGTTAAGTGCTTTCTGAGAAGTCGCAAGTTCCCAGGCACTCTGCAGGTAACAGCAGGATTGTGGAGTTTTTTTCCTTTTCTTTCTTTGTTGAGGTTACGATTGGATTCCTCACGGCGGTATGTAGTGAATGGCAGTTACTTCTAAATGAGTGAGTGAGTATTTAGTGTTTCCGACCGCGTTAATTATTAAGGTAATTAGTCTCGTTGGTGGAGAGCATGCTGTATACCTGTGCTATTCACTTTCAACTGTTTTTCAACCAAATTCGTAAGATAAATACATTTATTCACACAATAACTCTTGCATGAAAAAATTCTTTACATAGAAATAGTTTTTATTTATTTAATTTATTTTATTTCTGTTTGGCCGTTCAGCTTTGTAGACGTTAGTTAATTTTCGTTTCTACACATGCATAACATTTGGGGTTTTAACCTCTCATACTTGAACATTTTTACTACTCGCTAATTTACAGGAACTCTTGTACTATGTTCGTGCCTATATGCAAATATTTATACATATTTGTAGCGTACACGTCTTTTTTAGCATACACACAGTTTTACATAGAAATCTTGAAGTATATTTCATACATTCTAACTACCTGAAAATATTGGTTTCTTGTGAACATTGTTCAGCTATTGGAATGACAAAAATATTGAAAAGTCCCACTATACCAACTACAGTTAGCCAACTTACGTGTGAAGTGAATATCGAGTCAGTGTTTTTATCACATGCCGCTGAAGCCCCCGATAATTATTTGCCAGAACGTAGTGTAAAACTAACCGTTAAAGTGACAAAACGTAGTTTACCGCAAGAAACAACGGCATTGAATAAGATGTTTTAAAGCCGACAGAAAACTATTTATTAATGTAGCTAGATTTCAAGACAAGTACATTTTAAACTTTTATTTAAAGCAATATTCTTTATAGGTGTTATCATGTGATTAGAGTCAGTAGTTTGTAAATTCAGTTCAAAGTGAATAGTAATGGCTCTTAGATTTTCAGTGATTGTGGACTGGCGGTCTACATCCCATGAATGGACTTGCTTTGAATTTCTCTAATAAATAATATTCATTAACATTCTCACATAGTTTTAGACATGAATTGAACTAATTCTTAAGCTATATTTAGTGACGATATTGGAACAAACTAAATCACTCATGAATGGTGCCTAATCTTCAACTGCATTTCCTGAACGGAATCTTGCAAGGTATTGTCAGCAATCTAGCCTATAACCTGAGACGGGTGGCTCAGAGCTGATGTCACTGCAGTGCCTCTGAGGGGAAGTCCTGGGGTTGAAGCCCCGACGGTGGCAGGATTTTCGACACTAGCTAGGCCGAATTCACCCGCGCGCTGTGTGAAGGATAATTCAGCGGTCGGCTGCTCTGAAGTGTAGTTTTCTGTGGTTTCTCCGATCAATACCAGATGAATACCGGAGCAGAACTCTACCAAACGGGGCACAGACCGCGTGCGATCTTTCCTTCCCATTCCTTGTCCCATCCTACCCCTTACACATACACATACACTACACTAAAACTCACGCCAGGAGACCGGTCGGGAGCTTAGAGATTGTTCCGGCAGGGACTGTGCGACGCTGGTGGGAGATACCTGGTTGGAGAAAACCCCTCTAGCCCACGGTAGGTTGGCGCCGGACCTGACAATTCCAGATTACCACAATCTCTCGAGCAAAAACATGAACTACACTTACTGGACTAAGTAGTTCCGTAGTTTACAATATGGGAACCCAAGTAGTTGACGCACCCGGAATCACTAGTAATCAATCAATCAATGTGATATTTTCAGCGATTCTACTTTGCGTGACTGAACTTGCTTTCAATTTCTCTATCAAAGAATACAATTTAACATTCTCACAGTTTTTGTGAAATGACTTGAACTAATTCTTATGATACTATATTTAATGACGATATCAGAACAAACTAAATCACTAGTGAAAACAATCCCTCACCTTCAACTACATTTCGTGACCGGAACTTTCCGAGGCGTTGCCAGCTTGCGATCTAGCCTATGAGGCTGGTGGAATAATGCATTTTGCAAGCGATGCGTCTGCAGGGATGCTCGACTGTTTTAAAACCTGCTAAAATATTCAACGAATATACTTCGATTTTTTTTAACGTGACGCTTGGCGTAAGTCAGCTGTTGACGGTGTCATCCAAAAAGGAGCTTAAACGTTCCAACAGTAACGTCATCGTGATAACGTTCAAGCTCCCGATTGGATGATACAGTATCAGCTGATTTACGTCAAGCGCCATATTTAAAAAATCAAAATATAGTTTGAATCAGGCATACGTGCTCTTCGAACACTATCTGTATCGCTTCCTTCGGACAAATGAATTTCGATACGCGTAACTGCTAGTCTAGGTATTTGCAAACTCGTTGTATATTGGCTCTTTCAAATGTTAATGCTCGTTGTTAATGCTTAATATTGAGCGTCGTCTTGCACTATCTTTTTCCACTTGTGTCGCGCAGTTCAAAGAGTGTGTTTTTCTATTGTAAACTGCTTCATTTAGTAAAGAAACAGGTGGTTGCCATTCATATATAGAGATCCCTTTTTAATTTTTAATTTTTGTGATTTAAAAATATAATTTTATTTTTACCAAGGCTCGACACATTTACAGCAAAGGCGTTGCAAGTCGAAAAAAATTGAAACGCACTGCAGCGAGCGTACGGCAGCGTACGAACGAGAAGAGCGTCGCTTGACCGCGGCCATTTGCATAAGTTCCGCGATGCTATCGCCCTTTGCGTGAGTTCCAGCTGCATTTTTCTTCTCGCCTCTTCACCAACAGCCACCTTGCAGCGGTGAATTGGAAATTAATCCGTTAGAGGAATCTCCTTGATGGAATGTACGGTCTGCTTAACACTGATGCTTGAGAGGATATCTCGCTAACATATAAACCGCCTTGTTGATTCAGTTGATGACAATGATCAGCTGCGAATTGCCCGTGCGGTTGAGAATTCCTGGAAAAATGCCTAACTACAGATTGCTGTCGACTTAGACGAAGCCATGCAGGCGCACGGATACACAAAATGGTTTGGATGCGGTTTCTCTTTTGATTCCGAATTGTGACACATGAGTATATTTAAAAGTGCAGGGTGTCATGAAATGCTGTGGTCGGACTTATGTTAGGGCGCCAGTAAAGATGGCAGATGATATATTGAATATTCCATTATCTCTGTAGCTCCTGGATCGATCTTTAGAATTTTTGTTTTAAATGGAAGGTGATACAGTATTCTTCACAAAATATCATTACACATTTTTTGATATCTAGTACCGCATTTACGTAAAAAAACATTATTTGAACGTGTGAAGCGAATTTTTTTACATATACTAAAGCGTTTTAATTAAGATTTGTAAGAGAAACCGCGTATAATAGGTTTGCGTTTAATTGAGTGCCATCGTTTTAAAGAATAACATAAACACTTTAAACTTTAAACATAAAGAAAGGAATAACAAGTTAGTGACTTTCCCGTACTTTACTGTAAGTTAGAGACTTTCCCGTAATTGGATATGAAACCGGGCTAATTTGCTTTAGGGAAGATCCGTTTTACCTCAAGTGTTTCGGGACTGTCCTAGACTCCTCTTAGAGTGCTGCCAGCTTGATCTCGGAGTCTCTTGGTCAGAGGTCACGAGGAAGTCCTCCGGTCAGCAGAGAGTCCTCGAGACAAACAGCTGAGGACTCCGACAGGGCAACGATGATTTGAGGTCGGTTGGAGGAAGATTTTGAAGTGTTATCAAGAGTCCAGAACTTCTCAAGGTACCCGGTGTATGTATCCAACTCCTTGATACTCCTCTTATCTTTCCCCACATTCTTTCAAACAGTTTTTACTATATAGTGTAAGTAACGTGTTTGAAAAAAAATCAATGCTGGCCAAAGTGTATGTCATCTGGAAACTAAACAATATTGGATACCTGTTGAAGCTGACGAGTAGTTTCTTAAGACAAAAATACCAATCTTTATATAAAACTATAAATCTTATAAAATTATATATTAAATTTGAAAATAAATAAAGCTAGTTGCTAAAGAGTGAAACACTATTTTAATGATTAATGAGCTACAGAATAAAATCACAGTACATGCAATAGAACATTATGAAACGATGATGTAATGATGGGTTAGCATTTTGCAATAGCAAATAATACACTCGTGTGATATTACGATACGAGCGAGGTACGAGCGAGTATTGTAAACTTCACACGAGTGTATTAATACCCATTACATCGACTTTCCTACGGTACTTTTTCTACTTTTATAAGTTAAACTTTACATTGAATCGTTTCGTGGTAGCTGATATGCAGGATTCAGCCTAGGCTACCTAGCGGACAGTTACCCCACCTGTCGCAGGTGGCTTTGGCTCACCAGTTCGCCTGCAAGAGAATACAAACGTTGCGGCAGTAATTCTGAGGTAACCATTTTCGATTTTCTCTAATTTCTGGAGGTGTTAACTCCTCCTCTGATTCCCTAGACATTTAAAACTAAAGAATTGGCCAGTTTTTAAGGAGAAACAACACCAACAGTAACATATAACACAAAATAACTTGCGTTCTGATCTTAACGTCAGTCGAATGTTTCCTCTACCTCTACCACTACGCTAGTCAAATAGGATCAAAGTGAAATTACGATCCAATTTATTTTAAATAATATTCCACATAAAAAATACACATAATAAAAGAAATTAAAACTGATAAACATAATATAACATTAAATGCAATTCTAATATACACAATCGAACAAAACATTTAGTAGAACGATTCTCAATGATTAATCAAGTGAAAATACTTGGTTTGTTAACTCCTCTCTGATTGGTCAAGAACCTGTATCATAATGAAATCTGTATCGTAATAAATGTCATTATGCAACGGGTTGCAGCCATCAAAAGAGAGAATTATACAATGGGAGTAGAAAAAACATGATTTCAAATTATTGAGAGAAGCAACAGATAAAGAATGATACTTAGGAACAAATAATCCGCGTCCTTGTAGATATAAATAATATGTATATTTATTAGGACGACCAGGATGCATTGATTTGGGGGCGGCTAAAAGGGGCTTCAAGGCAGGGAAGACAAGTTTTTAGAATTTCTCTAAACACGATATTTGACCCAAAATTGATTTTGTTTTTATATTTCTCTCTTTCTATCGCTCTTTAACTTCTTATCTTTTTGCTATGGTGTCATGGAAAATATGTGTTTGGAAGAAGAAGGGTGGAAGAAGTTGATGAGTTTCTTAAGAATGGCGTTTAGAATCTTGTCAAAGTTGATGCGTATCTATTACGATAAAAAAAAAACTTTTTACACTGAAGCAATAAGTATTCTAAACTTAGATATTAAGAATGAAAATTAATGCAGATAGACACAAAAGAATAAAACACTCTTTGGTAATTAATGACCCCTCTAATAAAATTACTATGAAAAACCATGATTTCAAATTATTGAAAGAAGTTCAATGTAATTAAGAGTAGCAAAAGACCAGGTCAAAATATAGTTATATAATATTTATTGTAAGCCTCTGGGATGGCTCATGGGCAGCGTACTAGCTTCCCATCCTGTGTTCGCGGAATCGGTTCCCGGTTGAGGCAAAAATAGTTGTAGCTTTCCTTTAAAATCGTCCCAGTTTCTGTAGCTGTGTGACGAAGAAAGCTCAAATAGGCGGATCTTGCTAGCTACGGTGAAGAGAATGTCATGTTCGCCTCATGTCGCTCTTACCCAAAACATGGGAATTTAACTAGGCCCAAGCATGGGGGACACCGGTAGCTGGCCGGCGAAGTCGGACTACCGACCCAATAACGCCAAATACATACATACATATTTATTGTAGTAAGTATAAATAATGCATGGCTTTACTACAACTATATGTAAGCAAAATATATTCTCTGAAAATTCTAAATTTTGCAAGTTTGAATTATCAGGTTCTGGACGATGTATAATCTGTGTTTTTTAATTTTGTAAATCTTTCTCTAAAATGTTTCCTAATTCTGTGAAAAATTCTGTGGTAGAGATTGAGAAAGTAAAAATACTAGTCGTAGTTATAATAACAATATGCTATCAAGGAAGTATCCAAACCTGAATTTGTGAGAAGCTCTGCTGTGTGTTGACACATCGTGTAAATGCAGCAATGAGCGAGGTGTCCACTCACCGCCCGCGAGTGAATATTTCATGGAGCTCTAAAACGCGAAACCCCACTCCACGCCTCTGTCGGCACTCCCGCATGCGCTCTCTGCAATGTAAAGCTGAACAGCTACGTAACAAGAACTCTACACGAACCGTTCGGATATCGTGTTTTGTAAAGTTCGTGCATATATGTTTGTATTAGAACACTCAGCCTTTCAGATATCTACGAGTATAGTGTCCTTACAAAACATCTAATAAGCACACAAATTCCAGAAACCACGGAATTTTGACCACCCTTTGTTTTTACATTAACTATTCTCCATAGAGTCAGTCCTGGATCCAGTCTCTTGTCAGATTGCGGTGGTAACCAGGAAATTAATCTGAGTATAGAGTATCCAGATCTCGTTACGTCGTAAGGTGACGAATTCTAACCTGGAGCGGTAGCTCAGTGCATCAACTGATGTCACTGCAGCGCCTCGGACCGGGAGGTCTCAGGTTCGAGTCCTGACGGCGGTAGGATTTTCCACACAAGCTTTTCAGCTAGGTCGAATTCAGTCGCTGTCTGGACGAGAATTCTTGCGACCGGCTGCTCTGATCGGTAGTGTTCCGTGGTTTCTCCGATCAACACTAGGCAAATGCCGGAGCAGTACCCTATCAAACGGGCCACGGACCCCGCGCGATCTGTCCTTCCCATTTCTTGTCCTATCCTCTCCCCTTACACACACACTAACATGTAGTACACTACCACATATCCCGGGAGCCTGGTCGGGAGCTTAGATCTTGTCCCGACTGGGGCGGTGCCCCGCTAGTGGGAGAGTCCTGGTTAGCGGGAAACTCCATTAGCAGACGGTAGGTCGGCGCCGGATCTCGCCATTCAGCGGGGGAAGATCACCGCCATCTTCCGAGAAAAAACATGCACTACGCTGACGGGACCAATGACCAGAGCAGTTGACGCGCCCGGAAACACGAGAAAAATCAATCCAATCTCGTTACGTCGTAAGCTGACGAATTCTAGAGTGTAATGGGGTAACCTGCGTGTATGTGTATCTGTGTTAGTCTTCTCCATTTGACGCGACTCGGTCTATTGAAACAGCACGAACCCGGATCCATCGTGAACAATCTCCACAATTTATCAACAAAAAATTTCTAAGGGTTTTAAGAGCCTAGAATGATTTTTAGGTACCCTACAAAGTTGATCAATAACACATTCAATTTTCCCTCACAAGATGTAACTATTAGCACTATTTTTATTCTACGCACTTCATCTTTGGTTAGTAGAAATCAAGATCTCTGCCATTACGACTGTATTCATCAAATTAGCGATAATTAAATTTGATTTTGATATGTTTGAAAGTGTTCTTTCATGTAACTTTCTGTGCCTGAGGATGAACGAGCTAGGTAACACTACTATGTTTAAATTTTCTCTTTATCAATAACTTTCATAGCGCAAACAAAATATCTAAACAAAAAACCGCCGAAGGCGAATTGTTAGGCTAATTAGAAGTATTTTTCAGCAGTTCCACGATATTTAACATGCTCACGTGGAGTCGTAGTAATTAATCAGTTCTAGTCAATTGTATGCGCTTGTATTCAATTAATTAACACGTCAGCTGAAAGGATGTATGCGTTCAATATAGAGTGTAAAATCACCTCTGAGTGTGTTGTATTCCGATCTAGATTTGTCAATATGGCACTGTTCTCAATTACCACTTCAAAGTAATAATAAAATATCGTATACTTTCCACAAAGAATTAAAGTAATAACTTTTAAGCTTAGATGTAGCTGTAGGATATGTTCTTGGAAGATGACATGATGAGTTTGCTGAGCAAGAAATCATTGCCTATTAGCTCCTTAGGTCGACTTCAGCCGCTATCAGGAGAATTTTAGCGAGCGGCTGCTCTAATCAGTAGTTTTTCATGGTTTAATAAATTAACATCCAGTAAATGCCGGAGTAGTACACTAAAAAATAGACTAAAGACCGCGCACTTTCCCCACACACATTTTCATGCAATATAGTTCCAGATCTCGCCATCCAGAGGGTGAAGAAGACTACCATCTCCCGCGATACAAACATGCACTACACTTACGGAAAAAATGATCTTTGCAGTTGACACGTCCGGAAACATCAATCAATCAATGAATTGGTTGATTAATCAATTTACATGTAGGTCGGCCCCCGATCTCAGAACCAGTGCTCAAGTCGTTAGTAATTTTATAGGGAACTAGCCCAGTATCACCTAGAATTGATAAAAAGAAACCACGGAAAATTACCCATCTGAACCACCAAAATAACCGTTGCCAACCGCGTTAATTGATTGATTTATTACTTCGTGTTTCCGGGTGCGTCAACTGCTACGTTCATTATTCCTGTCAATGTAATAGATACTTTTCATCGGGAGGTGATGGTAATCTTTCCCCGATGCATGGTGAGATCCGGTGTCAAACTGCCTGTCGTCTAGTTGGATTTTCCCCAACGTTGTACCTCCCTCCAACGAGGCCCCGAACCAGCCAGGACACTGTCTAATGATCTCTTGGCATATGTGGTCGTATAGTGCATGTTAGAGAAAGTGTGTGTAAGTAAGGGGTATGGAAACGTCAAGGAAGACGAAGAAATGATCGCACGATATCCGTGACCCTTTTCTTAGGTTACTATTTCGGCACTTGCTTGATGTTGATTGGAGAAACTACAGAAAACTACCGACCAAAGGAGCCAACCACTGGTATTCTCAAGACAGGGACCGAATTCGACCCACCTCTAATCGCCGCCGTCCTCGTCACCGCCCTCTCTGGCGCCACCGCACCACCGCCGCTCCGAGGTCGCCTCGCCGCGCCACACCCCCACCCGAGCCCCGCCCCCCCGCACTGCACCGCCCCGCCTTGTCCCGCCCCGCCCCGGCCTGCCCAGCCTCGCCCCGCCCTACCCAACTTCGCCCAGCCCCGCCCCGCCTCGCCACGCTCCTCCCCGCCCCGCCCCGTCCCGTCCCGCCCGCTCCCCGCCTCGCCCCGCCCCGCTTCACCCCGACCCTACCCCCCTTGCCCAACGTCGCCCTGCCCAGCCCGCCCCGCCCTACCGAACTTCGCCCACCCCGACCCGCCTCGCCTCGCTCCGCCCTTCCCCGCCATGCCCCACCACGCCCCGCCACGCTCCGCCACGCCCCGCCACGCCCCGCCACGCTCCTCCCCCGCCCCGCCTCGCCCCCGCCCCTCCTCTCCTCCCCGCCCCGCCTTGCCCAACCTCGCCCTTCCCGCCCCGCCCTACCAGACTTTGCCCCGACCCGCCCCGCCACGCCACGCCACGCCACGCCACGCCCCGTCCCGTCCCGCCGCACCCCGCCCCGCTCCGCCCCCGTCGCCCCGGCGGCGCCCTACTTCCTTATTGATCGGGTGGACCGACCGGCCGAGAGCGCGCGGGAGTACACGCGGACGGAGATCGAGGGCGAGGCGAGAGCAGAGGGGAGCGGCGGCGGCGGCGCGGTTCACGGCGAGGGCCAGTGAGGGTAAGGAGGAGGAGGGTGGGGCAAGGCGGCGGCGTGCGAGAGTGAGGGAAGCGCTGGGACGTGAGCGGCAGAAATGATTAGAGGAAGGGGAGAAATGGAAGAAAGGATGAAGGCAGTAGCGGGTGTGCTGTGCAGGGCGAATGGGTTAAGGCGAGGGCAATGCCTATAGGTGAATATGAAGAGGGAGGCAAGAGTGAGGGTGAATTAAGGACGTGAGTAGCATGGATAGCGAGAGCAAAGACGAGGTGATGGCACGACAATAAGAAGAATGAGAACGTGAGTAGCAGAAATTGATAGAGAAATGGCGATTATAAAAAGGAAGAAAGGATGAAAGCAAAAGCGGGTGTAAAGTAGAAGGAGAATGAGTTAAAACGAGAGCAAAGCCTAGAGGTGGAAAGGAAGAAGGCGACGGTACGGGAAAAATGACCACGTGAGTGGTAGAGTTGGCAAAAACAAAGACGAATGCGCCGATCCGTTGGCCGAGATCGCTAAGGCAGTAGTGTCGTAGCGAACTCGGTCGCGAGCTCGAGTCCCACCTCCGACATGGTTGAATTTGTGTTCGCTCTTTCACTATATCACTATATTGTGACATACCGATATGTCACATGAAAATAAACTAACATTTATTTGTAGACTATATGGTGAAACATGCATTAGGAAATATCACGAGAGAAAGGGCTTAGCAACGACCGTGAATAAACAATGTAGTTTTTGTTTTTTGTAAATGCATTAAGAGGTGGCTGGATGCAGAAAGTAGAAAATTTGGGATTGGGCGAAGAAGTTTAGACGATCGAAAGGTCAGCTACACCAAAATATAACGAACGAATGGATTGGCTGGGTGAGAGAAGGACGGTCAAATGTTATGAAAAAAGAGAAGGTAGTAATACGAAGTCTTCGAGGGTGAATCATGCAGGAAGATTTCATTCTGACCGGCATCGCGTTTCTGAACTGATCGTAGGTTCGTGAAAGGGAACGAGTATAATATAGATAGTCAGAATCGGGTTATCAGATCGTGAAATTTTAAGGACAGTAAATGATATTGCAGATATTGCATGTGGAAGTAATATTGATGCATAAATTGGTACTTTGTCGGGAGTGGTAATCGAGTAATAGATTTCGGGACTATGTCATAGGACGTAATCGGAACTGATAATTTTGATAGTTTGAGACCAGCTTGGATAGGGGCAGAAGAGGATTTCTTGGGACTTTGGACTACGGCAAGCTCGCAAGATATTTCGACTGAGAAGTCTACGAGGGACATCAACGAAGAATAGATAAGTTAACCGCGGTATAAAACTGTAAATTCAAAGATATCTTGATCAAAGGCATAACATCAAATCATTTTATTAAATTCACTAAATTGTTTGCTAAAAAGGTAACAATAAACTTCGTTAAATTTTGTTCTTTAGAAAAGAAAGTGATCTTTCATTTAGTCAATCCAAACAGTAATGAACTAGGAATAGAATCATTCTATTTCAGATTCCCAGCTACGCTGTATAGTCTGCTAATCCTATAAGCCATTATAAAGGTAATAAGGATTATAATGTATCGTGCCCCATTGACCCAGCAAGCCGGACGCTAAGATCTTTGCCAGATATTACTGTAGAGAAATTTTGTATATCTCAATATCGATCATCACTATATCGTTTCATCTTTACAGCTACTATAATATATTAACTCCAATAGTGGTCGCTAATGACCTAGACGTTGATGCGACCTTAAAAAATCAACTAAAAAAGGAAACGAAGAACAATTAAAAGACGAATGCACGGCGAGGCACGGAGTTGGTTGTTAGTTATTCCGGGCGCGTCAACTGCTTTGGTCATTAGTCCCGTTAGTGTAGTGCATGTTTTCTTCTCGCGAGACGGCGGTGATCTTCCCCCGCTGGATGTCGAGATCCGGCGCCGACCTACCGGGGGCTAGCGGGATTTCCTCCTAACCAGGACTCTCCCACCTGCGGGGCACCGCCCCAGCCGGAACGAGCTCTGAGCTCTCGACCGGTCTCCCGGAATATGTGTTGTAGTGCATGTTAGTGTGTGTGAAGTGAAGGAAAGATCGCGCGCAGTCCGTGTCCCGTTTGTTAGGGTACTGATCCGGCATTCGCCTGGTCAGGATGGAGGCGCGAGTAATGTGGAGGGAGGGAGAGTGGGTTAACGCGAGAGGAAAGTTGAGAGACGAAGAGGGAAGCGGTGACGTCGAGAGAGGGTTGTGGCATGTGTCAGGGGATGCGCAAGAGCACTGAGGAGACCGAAGTCGAAAACCAGAGCAGGAAACAAGGTAGAAAAAAGACAAGATCGAACGACAAGACAGCGAGAAGGCGAAAACGTGAGCGCGGTGAAACAAAGGGAAAGAGCGAGGCGTCGAGGCCCAGAGGCCAAGCCAGCAGGGGCGAGATCAAGGCGGTGAGACAGGTAGGGGAGTCATGATGTGGGCAGAGGGTAGGGCAAGGCGGCGGTGACAGTGATGACGGATGCGATTGAGAGGGTGAGGATGAGGGTGAAAGCGATGGCGAGTGCGTGAGCGGGAGAGAAGGCGAGAACGAGGTAAAAGAAGAAGGTAAACGCGAAGTTGAAGGCGTGAGCGAGGTGGGAGTGACAGGGAGGACGAGATGGCGTGATCGATAGAGAGGCATAGAGTGGCAATGATGGAACGGAGGCGAGTGTGGCCAGGCTGAGCTAGAGAGCGCGGAGAGGGAAGGCGGAATCGTTGGAACGTGAGATCCGGCACCGACCTTCCTGTCGGCTAGCGAGGGTTTCCCTAACCAGGTATCTCCCACCAGTGGGGCACCGCCCCAGCCGGGACAAGTTGTAAGTCCCCGACCAATCTTCCGGCATGTGTGGTAATGTAGTGCATGTTGGGTGTGTGGGTGTGTGTGTGGGTGTGTGTTTGGGAGGGTGAGAATAGGACAAGGAAGAGATAGAAAAGATCACGCGCCGTCCGTGGCCCGTTTGTTACAACACTGCTCCGGCATTTGTCTGGTGTTGATCGAAGAAACCGCGGGAAACTACCGATTAGAGCAGCCGGCCGCTAGAAATCTCCTCCATACAGCGGCTGAATTCGTCTTCGTTAAGCCGAGCTAATGTCAAAAATCCAACACCTGGGCTCGAACCGGAGGACCTCCCGGTCCGAGGCACTACAGTGACATCAATTGATGCCCTGAGCCACCGGTGAACAGCTGGTGTGAGGGAGGGTGAAGGCAGCGCATGAAAGGGGAGAGAGGTTGAACAGATGGTGTAAGGTAGGGGGCGGTTGGGCGGAGGCAGCGAATGAAAGTGGTGGAGAGGAGTTGGCAGAGTTGGACCGCAGTTCGTCCCCCGCAGCACGTGCTCTCTCCCAGCCAGCAGTTGCTCCGACCGAACTGTTCCGTCAATGACGGGCCCTCACCCCTTGGCAAGATCAAACGTCACTACAGATTCAGTTAGGATTGGCGAAGTGCTCTTCTCGTGAAATTCAGAATAGGCGGTAATGGAACAACGAAGTGCTTAATTATGAAAAACGCATGTTGCTCGAAACCTCAAAAAGATAACCTTTTTCAAAATAAGCGTTACTATATACAGTCACTCCGGTTATAGTGACCTCTGATACAGTGAACTCTCGGTTATAGTGAACTTCAGTCAGTAGTCCGTTTCACTTACATTGCAAATATGCATAAGAAGATTCGGTCATCACGAACCCAAACCTCGGCTATAGTGAATGTAGGAAATACAATTCCTGAATTAAGGTGTGCAGGAAATTAGAAGCGAGTAACAGTGCAAGAAGCATTGAATGGTGTCAAGACTGCATTACGATACTTAGATACTGAAGACAATGCAAAACCATGTATCAAGAGCGCACGAACTCTGAAGAAGGATCTAGATAAATTACTAATGAAAAATGTCCGGAGCAAACCATTGAAAATAATTTGTTTTTAAGCATAAATAAAGATAATAAAATTTTCAGTTCGTGCTCTTAATGTATTTTCCTCTATCTTTATTTTAATAAAATAAATAGTTATTGAGAAATTTAACTTAATTTTGACATGGGATATAGTGAACCTCTGATATAGTGAACCAAGAATGTTAGTTTCCAGAAGTTCACTATAAACGAAGTCGACTATATTACGATGCACTAAATATATGTATCAACATTTTTTAAACTGCTTTTTCATTCAATATAATTTTACACAAATTGTGCTTTAATGCCTATGATTTAATCGCAATTTTTCTTGAAAGAAAGTAAGTAAATGTAAATACGTTCGATTTCATTGTATTTCTCCACGAAATATTCTTCCTTAAATGTCACAGCCATTGCTGTAATATGTAACGTGTACCTCAAATAGTTTTATTTTATTCTATATAATGATTTTCTATAAAAAGTTGTTAAAACTATCGATATTAGCTGATATAGCTCACCAGCTTTGGTGCGAACCCACAACTATTTGTTCTATATCAGTCCCTACGTTTGTATATAATATTATCAAATACATATCACTGCTATCATTCTTGAAATTACCTTGTAATTATGTTTAATTAATTTATTGCAGTTTTACGTTTCTATTAATGTTTATTAGTACATTTGAACATATTACGAATGAATGTAATACTGTACTTGTGTACATGTAACAAAATGTATTCAATGTCCGAGTGGATTTATTCATGTTTATTCAAAACCTTGAAAGGCAATGATGGATTGAACAAGAAGGAATGCATTTTTTTAAATTTTACCATACACATGATATTTTCCTGAAACCACGTTGGCAATTACCGATTTGAGAGTCAAATAGATTACTTCCATTTTAGTATTCATTTGTCATGTGGTTTTTGCAGATTCCTAATTCTACAGCCCCCGGCGGCCCCTGCTCCAACTTCACCATTGTCGGTGAACACAGCGCGGCCTAACGGGCGTTGTGTTTAATTATTAGTAGTCTCATTCGAAATACATGTGTAGCGGGAGTGCGAACACCGCTAGAATTTGCATGAACACGTAATTGTGAAGCAGAGCTCAATCTACATCGCTCATCTTGGGAAAGCATAGTCATGACTAATTATTTTGTAAATACACGCTAATAATGCGTACAATGAATAGTGAATTAAATAAATGTTTAATATTCTGTATTTCGTATATAAATACGTATTTCTATTACTAGCATAAATTTTCTTTTTACCTAACTAAAACTCTAAATCCTTCAAACTTTGCGACGTATGGCGCTAATACTCAAAGATCTTACTCAAACATCGAGTACCAAATTTGAATCCCATCAATGATGATGTGTCAATGAAAATATATTGTTTGTTCGTAAAGAAATCTCAATTAGCGATTGTCAAATATCATGGTGCAAAAACAGTACAAATTTCATTTTCGTAGAACTCAAAGAGCTATAAATAGAACGCAAAAGTTATAAATAATGTGAGAAGGTAAATGACAGATCCACTAGTTTTAACATTTTAAAGAAAGCAATGACACTTTATCCTTACTAAAATAGCTCTTGCGCTGATAAACATGTATAACGTTTTATATACTGTTCTGCAAGGAAAATTGTTACCATGAAAAACAATACTGCCATGGCGTATGTATTTGTGTTCACAGCTGGGAGGCTCTTGGTTCGAGACCCGGTTGTGTCGTACTTCTGACACACGCAAAGGAGCATGGTGGACAATGGCAAAGCTTGGAGGAAAATAATTGCTGCTCCGAACTCTTGTTTCTGTGGTTTCCTTCCGTTAATTCTAGGCGAATACGTGAACAGTTTATAAGTCCAGGACTGCTGAAGGGAGCGGCCCAGCATTGCCTCCTATGTGACCTTGTCGAGGTAGCAGGACGCAAAACGTAGGGAGGGGAAGCGATGAGTCACAGTCGGCTCCCTGAAGGGCGAGTTGCGCGTTTACTGTTTTTTTACATTCTCGCTACGGAGTAGAGACAAGGTTACGCAAAGCTGAACGAAAAAAGGCAAATGTTTTACTAAATTTTGTTGTTCAATATTCTGAATGACGTTTAAGAGAATGGTGCAGGTCTTATGTTCGTTGAAAACACTGATATATCGAAAATTGCAAGAATTCAATTTTTTTCTAGCATCTTACTACAACTAAAATATTAAAGATAGAGATTTTTCCTTAACGAAGTCTGTTTCTTAAAGATAGATTTTGAAATAATGTCATTAACAATTTTTCGTAAATTTGAGTACATTTCGTGTAACTTTGCGTGAAATTACGAACGAGAAAGTACGTTCTGTTTTAGCTGCACTAGTTAGACAAATGCAATAGGTGACGTTGTGTGTGTTGCGCTATCCTGCTTCATCGGCGTCTCGTGAGATTCCCTTTACTACGAGAGCTCACCGCGCCCTCATCCTAAATCTCCCAGCACGGGCGCCTGTCTGCATGCATCTCCCCTTCCGCCGTTATCACCCCTGCCCTCCCGCACCAAAACCGCCGAGCACCTCCGTATCGACTTTGCATTCCATCGCATCCATTCACCCACACACGTGTACGACGTGCCTCGCACCCCCCCGGCAGCGTTGCCAGATAACGTACCTACCGCGCGGAAACTAAGAATGTCGGGGAGCCGGTAAATGATGTGAGTTATGTTGATGCTATGCTGGAATATCAGCGCTGAAATTCAGTTGGTCAGAGTATTGTGGTATGTATTTTTTTCTACTTCTTATAAAATACAATTTCAGTATTATGGCTGTTTCTGATTTTGCCAATTTATAAATGTTACTACTGTTACTACATTGATAAAATATTGTAGATGGAATTCGTTTCAAGTTGATATTTTTCTAAAAATCGAAATTCCATTGCCAAGGCTTTGTCCTAAGTAACTTATCAAACTGCTTTAAGTAACGGATCGTTTTAGTATTCCGGTTTTAACAATAACACATTTTGATTTAGGTTTGGAACCTGAACTCTATATTTCATGATACAATTTTATGATTTTTTTAAAAAATTATTGGTTTGAACTATTATCTCTGGAGATAAATAAGTCTTGTACAGATTCTTGATCATAGTTTTGAAAAATTAAAAAGAGATGTCTCTTATCTGCAAGAAATTTTCCATAAAAACAAAATATTCTATTTTATATTTTAGAGATACAGTAAAAAACGTCTGAAAATTGTAACAGTTCCGAATTCATTTGTCTAAAACATAGTGGAGATTACAAGGCGGTGCGAACACTTTGCAGTACACATGATGAAGTCTTTGTTCGAGTTTCCTCGGGAAAAAAATCGCTGTTTTCTTGTCAAAGCTGTACGACTCTTTCTTAAGTAAGCAGTACGCAAAAACGTAAAAATAACGGTTTCGTTTTTTTGACTTCGGTCTTACAATTCGGTTTACGGATTGACGCCTTTGTTTCTAATGATATTTATGAAAAACTAATAGATTTGTAGGTATTTGTAAAGAATACTACGTCTTCACTATTCATTCAACCCTACAAATCAACTAATTTGATTCAATGTTGCGGCGGGGACCAGGGCGACGGCATGTTCCTGGCATTGGCGCGGCGGGGCGACGGCTTGATGCGGTGGGGGGGGGGAGAGCCGGGCGTCGGAGCAGGTGCGAAGGCGGCGCGCCAGGCAGCATGGGAGGGGAGTCTAAGCCAGCGTGCGACGCGCCAAGTGCGACGAGCGACAAGACGCCGCGACCTCATTCACCTCCGTAATTGATGCACCGGCAGCCGCCCCGTGCAGGTCGTAGGAGGGGGGAGACGGGAAAGTGGGAGGGGAGGTAGGTGGAACGGAGGGAGGCAGATGCGGAGGTGCAAGCGGTCGTATCGACAAAGGTGGCTAAGGGCATCAGTGGTTGTCACTTCAGTACCTCTGACCGGGAGGTCCTAGTGACGGCGGTACGATTTTCGACAATAGCTAGGTCGAATCCAGACGCTGTCTGGAGGAGAATCCTAGCGGTCGGCTGCTCTGATCGGTAGTCTTCCGTGGTTTCTCCGATCAACACCAGGCGAATGCCAGAGTAGTACCCTGACCAACAGATTACGGACCGCCCTAGATCTTTCCTCACTCCTTATTTTCCTTGGTCTTTCCTCACCCCACCCTCACGTGTAGTAAGCTGCCACACATTTCGAGAGCTTACAGCTTGTCCTGACTGTGGTTGTGAAATATACTTGGTTGGGGAAAATCTCCACTAGCCGACATGTAAAGTTGGGCCGGATCTCGCCATCCAGCACGGAAAGGTCACCGCCACCTCTTGCCATAAAATCATGCATTACACTTACGGTACTAATGACTTTAGTTGACGCGCTCGGAATCACTAATTAATCAATCAAATCAAAGCAGCAATCGCTGTCAGTAACGACGATAGTGATAGAAGTGGAGGAGCGAAAGAAATGGAAGGATTTACGTAAACTGGAATTTGTTATGAGTGATTTAAAATACTTTTAAACAAATACTATGGAATAATCTATATACTTTAAACAATAAGGGATTTTGTTTTGAAAAACATTTGAGCCATCCACTCAAATAAATTTCGTGATTTTTGCTTTAAATGAATAGCAGTGGCCCCCGACGGTTTATCGCAACCATTCATTACCTGGTCGTACACAAAAAGTACTAAATTTTAATGGTGTACTAAAATTAGTAGAATGAAGCTTATCTGCCGTCATTTCTTTTTATTCGTATTTTTTTCCAATACGAACTATAATTGAAGGTCGTCTTGTTCGTATTTACAACGTTTTGTTATTAGCACGAACAATCCTGCGAGTGTGAGGTTATACATGATGAAAGGATACCCCCATCAAAGCAAAGACAGTTGATGAAGTTCCAATATTGAGTAGTTTTAAATGCAAAGATCGGTCCAGCAACCATCGCACACATACATCTCTTTTCAACACAAAAACTCATAGTAATTATTATCATATCTACTGCAAAAGCTTTTAAGTGCAGGAGGATAGCAGGAAATAGTCCACTACAACATTCCTGGACCGATGTTGGTAAATATAAACATTTTTAATTTCATTTTTTTCACATGTTTGACTCTGCGTTCACATTTATTAGTGATGGTAATGCACCAGATTTTGGAAACGTCTCTCATTTCATCAGTTTTGGTGAATATGTACTGTACCACAGGAACAGTATGGGAGATTTTCGTTTTTGAATGGAGTTCATATCTAGTACTTTGTGTTGAAACTTTTCTGCAGCTCTTCCTATTGTGTGATACAGTCGCGAGAGTTCAGCTATAACTTTTTATGGCTCAAAACTATTTAACGGTACTTACAGTTTTGTCTTGGCCTATCTCCAACACCAGATGGAGATTTTTTCGTTCAGCTGGGCCATTCTATTGTGGGTGGGCTACCTATCGTTCCTCCCTAAGCTTGCAGATTGAAATTATGATAGGGAAAGGCTGATCGCGCTCAGTCTGTGGACCATATTCTAAAATGTGCAAACTCATTTCAAGCTAGAAGTGGAAGAATTCGAAGGAACAGTGAACAAAATGATGTTATCTGCTTAGGTGACTCATGTTAGCAATTGAGGTCACTGCAGTGCCTCTGCTGTCCTGGGGTTTAATTATCTAGCTAGCGCTAGATATCTTGTACAAGATCAATAGATCTCGTGCTAGATAGGTTCTGATCGATAATTTCCCGTGGTTTCTCCGATGAACACCACGAGAATACCGTACCCTAACAGACGAGCCACGGATAGCACGCGATCTTTCCGACCTCTTCCTTGTCCCATCCTCACCCCTTACTCACACAGACACACACTAACACGCACTACACTACCACATATACCGGGAGACCTGTCGGGAGCTTGTCCCGACTGTAGTGGTGCCCAATTGGTGGAAGATAGCTGGTTGGCGATAAACCTGATGGCCGACGGATAAATCGACGCCGCATCTGACTCAGGAAATATTATGGCTATCACCCGCGATAAAAATATACACTACACTTATGGGATTAACAACCTTAGCAGTTGACACGGCCGCGGATAGCAGTCGTGTCAACTGCTTCTGCAATTTATTTATGCATGAATAAATTAATGTCTGTATGTGTTTAGTGAAAAATGCGATTATATCTCCACAACGTATTGTGAAATAAGGCTACATCGATGAGTCCTAGACGAAAGAAGAAACTCGCAGCTGAAAATTGGAGTTAAGTTTACGTTCGGAGGCACGCAGTCAGAATTGAAATCAGAGATATAAAATAGAATGGATGTGAAAGGTTTGCAATCTGTGTCGAAACACTACCTGATAGATATTATTTCGTGGAGTTGTTATTGTTCATGTCACGTGAGTTGATTCGGGGATGTGGATTACGATGTTACAATTTCCATGTCAGAAGAGAAAATTGCTACTGCACTGGGAGAACATATCTCTTATATATTATGAGTATTTTCAATGTAAGTTCCTACTGATATTATATTTGCATTTTAAAAATTGTGTTTGCAGTAAAAATTAAAAATATGAAAAAATGCATACATGCAGAATAAACAAAGCACATATGAACAGGATTTGTTTTTGTAGTAACGGGTGCCGAAAGCTAGGTGCGTCTTCTTATAGTTCTTCCTGTTAAAAATAGTTACGTGGAAGGGGGATGATTTTTTGTCCTTATTTTTTTGCAACTACTGAAGCTATTTGGTACACATAGCAGAGTCAAGAGGCCATACTGGAAAGATTTTTAAATAAATATGATTTTCTTCACTATTTTAGCACGAGTTGAAGTAGTTGTATTGCAAAAAAAAGAATTTATAGTATGCATAATATTTGAATAGATTAGTTTGCTCTTCCTAATTGGGGTAATGTACACTAATCGATGAAAATAAATCCCGATGGGAGTGCTCAGTCTTTTCCCCCTGATTAACCAATTTACAGAATAAATATCATCTTTAGTCTGCTTCTCAGCTATAAAAGCACATTTTCTTCACATATTACCTCTGAAGATTAACGGATACATCCGGTTTATTTCATTCAAATAAATTAACAAAAATAAAGTATCGTAAGACTGGTATATTACATTTTATTATTAATGAGTTGTTGTAGCAAATAACATAAAACGTTATGAGGCAACTACACGACTAGTATAATGGGAAGTC
>BLKR01005255.1:0-85060 GCA_011170035.1 Teleogryllus occipitalis
GGGAGGGATGATGAAGTGGCGTAATAATTAATGCTAGATAAGTGTTGTGTGAAAAAGCTTCATTTACAACGAATTCTAAATATAAATTTGTTGCTTCAACTCATGAGTTTAGAAATGCAAGTAAGCGGAGTTCTCAATACGATGTGTGTTGGGTTTGAATGACGCTCTAGCCTTTCTTTTAGTACGTTTCTTCTACATTTTTTGAAGTCGTTTGATTGATTCTACTCAATTGATCGGGTCATTTACTTTGATGGCAAAATTAACAAGATCAAAATTCACAAATATCAGATCAATGTTCCCTCTTCCAATTTATAATTCCCATATGTTCCCCCAAAAACTCTCAGCAAATGGGATGAAAGTGCGTTACGAAGAGTCAATTCGCTTCTTTTATTCGGCTTTTATGTCAATTCTTAGTTTAGGGTACGGTTCACGTAAAAGAACGAGTCACACCGAGATAGATTCGGTCACTTCGCTTTTGGTTTCATCTACCGCAGTGCAATGTCTTCGCATACGCTTTGTCCCCGCCACATTGTAATGCCAAATTACTTTCAAAGGAAGTTTTCTTGCTTCGCTCGCACGGATCCAAATCACGGCCCTCGCGTTCACTATAAACAATCATGAGTCTATCCATTGCCTAATTACGAATTCACTTTTATACGAAATCACTTTAATGGTTACGTTCACTCTCTGAAATTAATAAAATTGAAAACTCACCTTAGTCTGTAATTGGGTAAACTTGTTACTAGTTGCAATCACGTTGAGAAGAAAAAGCACTACAAGCTTCGTTTAGAATCGATTCCAACGAACAGTTCACAGTGAACGAGAGCCGTACCCTAAAATAAAAATTAACCAGCTTTTTAATCCACATTTGTAATCACGAAGAACAGGGAACATGAGCGGGTGGCGGTGCCAAAGGAGGTTGGCCCACTCGACGCCAGGTCCGCACGGGCGCCCCCACCCCACCGCTCCCCCACCGCCGCTCTTCTGTTCCTGGAAGTATCACTGCGCATGTAATTACCACATTACTGGACCGCAGTAAACCCAGTGCGATAGCGATCTGGACTCGAACCCGCCGCGCCCCACCAGGGGTGTCCTGCTCCAGCCCCAGTGCCGTCGACTGAGGAATAGATCTTGCCTCAAGACAGATGGAATGGCGGTCGTTGATATTTATTGTTCTGTAAATTCTGTAGTGGCAACAAAGATCCTATGGAACTCCGTGATTAAAATGTCTGGATATCAGAGTTATCCACTACAATTAGAAGGCAATATAAATTTACTATGCAAAGCATTTAGCCATTCACATGTTTCAGGAATTTTCCCCCAATATATATATATATATATATATATATATATATATATATATATAATGTCTTAATGAACAGTCACAATTAAAATCCAGCACCATTCCAAACTTATCTATTGACTAACTTTCCCACTCTCCTATTTCCTCCCTCAGTTTGTCACCGTACCTCGTACGAATCACAAAAATGGCGCCATCGCTTATCACTATGTTTACTTTATGTGTTTTATCTATGTTACTTGGGTAAGTATCTATTTAATAACTTAATGTTCATTCGGATTGTGTATTTCCTTGTATGACGTGTTCATGTCCTAATTTGTTAATTCAATTTTAATATTGTAGAGCCACTGATGAACGGAAAAAGATCCCGAAACCTGTGTATGGCTAAATTTTCTGCATAGTAAATTTATATTTCCTACTAATTTTGGTTGATACCTCTGATTTCCAGAAATTTTAATTATTGTTCTGTGTTTAAATATGAAGTTATTAAGATGAATTACTTCCATATTTGTGTACAAAGGATTTTTCGATTAGATAAATGTGCAAGATAAGAGAAGAGGTGTTGGAGAGAATACTGATCGGAGTTGACAAGGTGTTCAATAGTCTTGTTTAGGCAAGTCCTGGGGGAGTCGCGAAGTGTTTTTAGAATATCTTTGATTTTCATCGTTAATTACCTGAAGTACGGATGATTGATTGCTTTGAATATACATTTGTTTTAAGGTTAATCGTAATCGAAGGAATGTTATTGAGTATGCTAATAGGATTTGGGTTTTTGTGGAAAATATCAGCTAACTGTACACTATAAGTAAAAGTTTCGCAGTAATTAATAATTAAAAATAATAGTTTTTTGGAATTGTTTCCAGATCGAGATTGTTAATCCAAGTACAGAATTATAATTCTTTCTCATAATAGATATGGGTATGTTCAAATGGTGAATGTACCTTACAAAACCCCCCATTCTTAATTGAAATGTTACTATTTATATCATTAAAATACTTCACATTATTGATAATATACAAGTATAATTTGTTCGTTCCAATACCGTACCTACAATTTTTATTTTAACTTTGTAAATGCGTTACATTTTCAAGATCCATTCTCGAAATTATGGGCACAGTATCATAAAATTCGAGGGCAATGCTTACCAAGGCTTTCAAGTTCAATTTGCATGCAAAACGGTATGCGGCTTTGTAAACAACTGGAGTGTAAATACTACTCACTAATGCAAATTTTGGATTCGATCGATCAATCGAAGTCTTTTGTTAAACAATCTCTTGATCAGAAACATTCAACTCTTTTTTTTTACAGCAGCTCCCTCACTGAATAATCTTCAGGAGAAGTAACTACTTAACTAATCTCGTTTATAATCTTTGTATCATAATAATCAATGGCATCAACAGCCACAACTTCATGATACATTGGAAGTAATGTTGGTGAGAGCCGTAATGACTAATGCTGTTAGTCCAGTGCGATGACTATAAGAAGTAAATGTTACTTTTACTAAAGCTTATACCACCACTGTAGATATGGTCGCGTTGAACATTGATGGAGAATGATTTAATGCGTTCACTTTTCCATTAGCAAGCTCTACAGGCCCTCTTCCTTCGACATTCTATTACGTAACTTGTTTTTCCTCTTTTTTTCTGCTTACGTTCAGAGTAGTCTAAGGTGAGAGATAATTGTAATGAAAGAAATTCCAGAGAGTAGCAGTTGGCTAGCCGACCTGGATGGCCGAGGTGGCTAAGAGCGAGTACCGACTCAGCGCTTCGGTCCGAAGGGTCGCGGGTTCGAGTCCCGCCTTGGGCATGGCTGTTTGTCCCTTGACTTTGTGTGTGTGTTGTCGCGGAGGGCCTCGCGTTCTGCTGACCCCAGATCAGAGGAGCCCGCAAGTGTTTGTCTAGTGCATGGTCGAATATGCGTCCCTTCGGGACGTAAAGGGCAACCGGCTGTCGGCTGGATACAAGCCCTAGGGGGAAAAAAAGCAGTTGGCTATAGCGTTTTCATAGGGTTTTAGGGAGTAGCTGTGAGTAACATGGAAAAAGTAGTTAAATTGGATTATATTTTATTCAAACTGATCCAAATTGTCAATAATACCTTTGCGAAGTAAATGAAGACTTAAACTGATATGCAGGTACCTTCATTGTATTTAACTTGTAGAAATTTACATGCAATGATTAAAAATAAAAATTCAGTAATAATCCCAACAATAATGACAAAGAAAAATAATAACAGTAAAATGATAAATTATGGTATTGAAATGAGAGACTTAGAAGATGTTGTTACGGCATCAAAATAGTCATTAGAATTTAGAGAGAGCAATAAAGACGAAATTGAAATGTCGACTGGCGTGTCTTGAAATGTCGAATGTTCCTCAAATAAAACAAGTGTTTTCTAATAGATTCAAGCGTTAGAATCTATTAGCAAACACTAAATATTTCAAGAACGATATTACGTGTCACCTATCTTGGGGATTATTTTCACATGCGTTTTTACAAAACCCTTTGTCAATAATGCACTGATATTTGAATGGCGACTACTCTCTTGACGCGAAAATACTCTATGCTCAGTGTAGAAGCAATACAGCGACCAGGGATTCTCTGCTCGCGTTTCAGCAATGCAAGCAGACCGGTGCACTTCCTCTGAATTCTATTTCTCGGAAATGCCCCCGTCTAAACCGCTCTTGTGCAAACAGTCCTGCGCTCTGGTAGTGACGCAGAGAAGTACTGTATTTTAAGTGTAGAATTACTTGACGTGGTTTTCTCTCTGCAATTAGGCTCGTGGATTTTGGAGAGAAATAAAACTTGGACACACGTAAGTTGAAAATGCTCGAGCTTAGCCTGGATTTTTTTCAAGGAGAGCTTGTAACTGTTTGTTAAAGCTAGGCCCCAAGTCTAAATAAAATTCGGAAGCAATGTGTTTACAGATATGAATTCGAAATTATGTATAGTGTAGTTATATACCTTAAAGGCATCCTGACTTTTGAGTTTTTGCTTGAATAGTACCACACTCCTATGTATTTTCGATTAATTTAAACAATTATTTTCTCATTCTTCGATACTATTCTACACTGGATGACCCCTCTTTTCAAAATACTATTCTCAATTCATACCTTCAATAATCAAACTATAAATAATATCGTGAAATTCAATATGAATTATGGTAAAATGAATGTTCTATTATTCATGTAACTAAAAAAAACTTTGTTTTGTACTGTCTAATACTTGCAGGAAAGGTTTTCATAGATTTTTGAACGCAAACTGTTCCATTACGCTCTCTTTTTGAAGGAACGTTTCCTAACATCCGTTCTCTAGAATCTTTGAAATTAGATTTCATCTGAATTATCTCCTAATTTGAAGTACTATTAGTGAAGTAATTCTTAAGATCAAAAACATATTTTGTCTTTCACGTTTATCCATTAGGTTTATTTAACATTTTCTTCGTTCAAATTCAACTACTGAATAAATATTTTTCTCTATTCTTTTGCGTAATTCTTAAATTATTTTCGTGTGACGTGACATTTATTTTAATATGCATACTAAATATTTATAATAAACACTGGTTTCATTTTCTCTCTTTAAAACCGAAAAGATGAAACTAAGAAAAGAACACGGTAATTTTACTTCTTAGTTAAGCAATTCAGCTTATAACGGATTTGAGAGTGATGGTGATGTAGGCATTTCCAATATTTATGTTTGAAATCAGTGTGTTTTCAAAATTCAATGTTTGTTGAATACTGCGAAGTTATATCAATCTAGCGAGAGGCAATATGTTAATATAACATTTTATTTTAGATGAGTAAGTACATGCATTGGTTAATTCCGATAATTCTTCTTGTAGTCAAAACGGCACGTCTTTCAGATTGATAGTAAACGATTGAAAAAGTCGAAAGGAAAACGTGAGTTAGGAATCAATATATTTGAATAAACGTCCTCAATATTTAAAAGTTGTCGAAACTGCTGCCAACGCGCATTCCTCGAATTCTACTGGCAGTGTTTGTATTTTGTTTCGAATGTGCCATAAATAAAAGATATCGCCATTCAGCGAGAATTATGAGTGAAATCTTGTTTTATTGTCCTGTCACTGTCCGCGCTAAGCCTATTGTGATATAATTCATGACCGCGTATCATGAAGTGCATAGCCTTAACAGAACACTGCAGCTACTGTGTGGGTCTGTCCTTTTTACGACGTTGTCGTATGAAATGAGAGGAAAGTTGTTACAACGTGGGCTCTTCGTAAAAGAGTGTCAAGTGCCAGGTGCTGCTAATCTCGTTACGACGCCACAGAACAACTCACATTTTGTACACGCCCGTAAGACTTTTCTTCCCTCGCCTCCTGCACGCCATTTTTTTTCTATCCGTCTTCTCCCTCGCCGTCTGCAGTCATAACTCACCCTTCAGAAATTTACGACCTTCGTCGTTGCCGTATTTTCCTCTTCTTAGGACCTCGAATTGAAATGTTTTTGGCCGAAGTTGTCCGAAGAGCCGGGAATTCCGTTAAAACGGCTTTTGCTTTTTTATGGGGACCTCTTGACCCCAGCAAGGCCACCTCTTCAGAAGCCAGTCGTGAGTGAGTTTCTGCGGCTTAACGTCCACATTTTTGAAATATGCTCTCGTCTTCCTTTTCTCTTGTTGTTTTGTTTGGTTTTTGTTTGCCAATATCACCAGAAAAACGTTTCTTCTTTTTTCTTTCTATTGATTTAAGTATTGTTCATTATTATGGATGATAATAATTTAAAAGTTATAAATGATGGATTTTACTTATCTACTATACTTCATTTGAACGTTATAAATATTTCACTCTAAAGTTCAAGTAAAATATATGCATTTGAGATTTTGGATGAATTGTCAGAATTTAGGTAGCTAGCCCTGTGCCTGAGCCTAGGTTAATTCCCGCATTTGGAAGGTAAGATACACTTGAGGCAAACATGACGTATTCTCTTCGCCGTAACTAGCAATCTCCGCCTGCTTGAACTTTTCTTCCTCTAACAGCGACAGAAAAAGACGATTTGAAAGACAAGCTACATCAAGTAAAATCCACCGAGACGATTTTAAAAGAAAGCTATATCAAATAAAATCAAACTACAGTATTAAATATATGAAGCATTAATATCATTCCTTTCCTTAATAACATTATATTCTTATTAAGAAAAAAGATCTCCACAGAGAAGGAATTCTATCTATTCCAATAATTTGAAAGTTTTTTTTAAATTTTTGATATATCTAAAGCGTCTACCTGAATTGTTTTGCGTTCTGTGATGCTCAGAAACTGCGATATAGTATTTCAAGAAGTGAACTGTATCTTGACCTATTGTAGTACCCAGAGTCCCAGGTAAAAACGTTGACAGACCACACAACGCGTGAAATAAACTGCCCGCTTTGCATTTCATACAATAACTCGCTTGAATGCCATTTGAGCGTTTTATTTGCAACGGGTACATTTTTGCTCTCATAGTTTATTCCTTTTGTTAGTAATTTAAACATTATTGTTCTCGAAAGTGGTTCGCCAAGCGCGTTCAAGCAGAAAACTCTGAACGCGACTGTGCGGTCGCCTTTAAGTGATGTCGGCGTTTCTTCCTTCCGGCCCTGTTGTGTTCATTGCTCAAGTTAATCGCTACGACTCAGCATGCCCCAGCGCGTGTTCTGATGGCTTCGATAGTCCAAGGCCGACACTCTTCCCGTACAGACCACGAAATATCGACTTCCCGCACATTTCCTCCCCTCTTCACCCCTTCTCACGAAACACTGTTGTGGTTCAGCTAAGATTCGCATAATACTGCTGCCTAATACTCGTCCGGGCCAGCGCTGCAGTTTCTATTTTTTTGTTATTTACGTTAGTAAACACGCACTTAGCCCCTTAGCAACCAACCATCTAAATACTGCTTTAAGAGCGCGTCCATAGCAACGGCCGCTAAAATATTTTTAATGGACTCTCGATCATTTTAGCGGCCGTTGCTATGAACACTTCCAGACGTTTTTCCAAATCTGCTTGCATTAGTAGAAAAAACATCCAACTGTCTGATCACAAACAAAGCATTCAGTACCACCCACACGTGCTACAGAAAATCAAGAGTAATGACAATTCTGAACTCGCGAAAGTGATAAAAGTTTATTTTTAATAAGCGATAAACTAAAATAACAAAAAATAACAAAAATCATTGTATGTAACTCGTCCTCTATTAGTCTTTAAGGACTTAGCCGGAAGGTTAACTACTCGGCTTTGCTATCGCTCTGCCTCGCAGTTAACCTTCCGGCTGCGTTCTTAAAGACTCGTTTAGAGGACTCGTGACATAAATATCTATTAATTGTGTGGCTGCGTCTGAAATTCTTCATTCACCTGAAATATGTCTTTATTTCGTCACATAATCAATGAACTAAATTCAAAAACACTCAATTAGGAAAACATGTGAAAAGTATGTCTGTTGTTCCAGAGTACGATGGAAAAGACTCTAATAAAATAGCTCTTGTATCGTAATTTAATAATAAATTAAATATTAGTTATTTTATATCTATTTGAGGGTCAATCGTTAATTGTTATAGACATGTTACGAAACTAGGAGTGAAATCACTTATTACAATAAATCTAGGTTCTTATTACAAACATGTTCAAACATAGCTTCAACTATTCTAACGATTGAACAAACATTTTATATTTCAAGCTCTTAGTGGTATTAAAATACAAATTTGCTAACCCCAATTACAGTCTCACTAATCGTTCCCACTCTATTTTCCATCACCTACCATCACTATCCCCTCCACCACCTCCAGCGCATCCCCCACACCGCGACCCAGATCTCAGCCGGGCGGATGGAAAATTTATTGAAACTTGAAGCGTCGAAGACAGATTAACATCTGAGATTTACGTGCGTGGCCGGTGTTTTGTGTTTTGTGCGGCGCGCGGTGATAAATAGCGCGCTGCTGTGCCTGGGGCGCCGCCACCGCCCTTCGCCCCGCCGCCCTCGCCCTCGCCATCGCCCGCCGCACTGGTATGTGGGAACTGCGCCGCTTGACCTGCCGCCCCGCGCGGCCACTTCTCGTTTCACGGCAATTTGCTCGAGGACGCGCGCGGCCCGCGCGTGCTCTCTCCCGACTTGCGGCGCTTCTCTCTGCTACGGCCAGCCCCGCCTGCTTCACCCCGTCCCGCCCAATGTCCCCGCTCCATCCCTTTCCGCCCTGGCTCTCTCCGCCCCGACTCTCTCCACCCCGCCCTGCCTCCCACGCCTCTCCCCGCTTCACCCTGTCCCGCCCCACCTCTCCTCGAATGTCCCCGCTCCGCTCCATTCCTTTGCGCCCCGACCTCACCGCCCTGACACTCTCCACCCCGCCCTGTCCCCGCTCCGTTCCATCCCCATTCGCCCCGACCTCCCCGCCCTGACACTCTCCAGCCTGCCCTGCCTTCCCTGCCTCGCCTCTCCCCGCTTCACCCCGTCCCGCCCCACCTCTCCCCGAATGTCCCCGCTCCATCCCGTTCCACCCCGCTTCCTCGCTCCTGTCCTGGCTTCCTCTCGGCCTCTCTCCCCTTCCCCGTCTCTCTCCGACTCCTCGCCCCCCGTCCCGCCTCACCTTCCCCACCCCCTGCCCGCTCCAACCCCCCACCGCCTCGCCGCGCCCGTCTCTCCCCTCCTCCCTTTTCGCTCCCGCACACGTGGGATCGCGCTTAAGCTTTCTCCCCCGACTTGCACCGCTTCTCTCTGCTCCGTCCAGCCCTTGGCCCCCTCCCTGCTTCACCTCTGTCCCCGGGCCCTACCTCTCCCCCTGCTCCATCCCATTCCACCCTGGCTGTCTCCGGCCCCGGCCCGCCTCTCCCCTGCTTCACCCCATCCCGCTCTACCACTCTCCGACTGTTCCTTGTTCCTCCATCGCGTTCGCTCTTGTCCGCCTTAACTCTCCGCCTTCACGCCCCGGCCTGCCTCGTGCTCTCTTCGCTTTCCTTCCTGTCCAGCCCCACCTCTCCCCATGCAACCACCCTGCCCACCCGCCATGGCTCCCTCCGCCTCTCCCCGCCCCGGCTCGCCTCTTCGCTTCTCCTTGCTTCACTCCGTCCCGCCCCACCTCTCCCCCGACTGTCATTGCTCCGCTCCATCCCGCTTCGCCCCGCCCGCTCCGCCATGGCTCTCTTCCCCTCTCCCCGCCCTGCGTCCCCCCGCCTCTTTCCACCTCTCCCCTCCCCACCTGCTCTGCCGGTCTGCACCTCACCTTGCCTCACCCCGTCTCGCCCCACATCTCCCCGAATCTCCCCGCTCCGCTCCATCCCCCACCGTCCCGGCCAGCCCCGCCTTCCACCACCACTCACCGCCTCACCTCTCTCCGCCTCGCCTCGATCCGCTCCGCCCTACCCCGTCCTGTCCTACTTCTCCCTGAATCTCCCCGCTCCACTCCACTCCACTGCATTCCGTTCCGCCCCGCCCCGCCCCGCTCTGACTCTCTCCACCACTCCTCGCCCCCGCTTCTCCCCGCCTGTCTCCGCCTCGACTCTCTGCCGACCCGCCCCTCCCCGCCCCTCCCCGCCCCTCCCCGCCTCTCCTCGCCTCTGCTCGCTTCGCTTCTCTCCGCTTCTCCCCGTTCCGCATCACTCTGCATCTCCTCGCCTCTCTCCACCCACCTCTCCCCGCACCGCTTCACTCTGCATCTCTCTGCCTCTGCACGCCCCGCCTCTCCACCGCGCCTCACCCCGCTCCGCCCCATCCCGCTCTGCAGTGCGCGGCTCTGCGAGGCAGTGACCCTCGGACCTGCTGCCCCTTCCATTAGCGGCCTTTCAAACACACGACTTTTCACCCAAGGGCTGACGTATCAACTGAACAAGCAGAATAGAAAGAGCATATATTGACTTTTCCATCTTTTATTTTGCGATTGCATTTGAATTGACAAAAAGGATGATGATGATGATGATGATGATGATGATGATGGTGATGATGATTTGATATATTCGTTCCCTAAAGATAGACGGGCCTTATGCCTCTGTGCTCTTTCTTTGCTGTGTGGGCGATGTCAGTGGTGGTTTGCCATACTCTTCCGCTGGATGGTTGATAGTAGAGGTGACTATGAGAGTTAAAGGATAATGAAAGATGGTGGTAATGACAGGCACAATGGTTCAGATGTGGCCTTTAAACGTGCGACCTTTTTCACCCTAGGGTTTAATGTAATAATAACTAAAGCAGATAACCAATATATAATATGTGTGTGTTCTCGCGCGTAAACGAAAACTAACATTTCTCCCTGAAAAATCTGGCTACATCAGATGTCTTATCATCCCCATACACTAAAGATGTTAATTTTCTTTCGATTCTAAAGCGAGTTTAAATGTGAGTCTTCAGTAAACGGGGAAATCCTTTGTTAAATCTAGGTTTTGAATGCTAGGAAACAATGTAGTCCTGCGCTAAACTACAAGAAGATGACTTTTTCTATGCATCATCCAACCTCCGTAAACTGCTGTAAGAATATTCCACGAATCTCAGATGACAGAAAGTCCTTTCTTCCTTTCTTGAAAGTCAAGGAACTATCAATGTCACGTTTTATCAATTAAAATCGTATGCTACGCTAAATAAAACACGTTAAAAATCTCCAAAATGATCGTTTCTAAAAGACGGAATATTCAAGTGTTATCAATCTACAACTTTTACTTGTCATTGACATCGGGTTGTTCCAAGTTATTCTCTGAGTTATTCAGCAATAACTTATCGATAATCCTTGTAATATCAAAGGTAATTTCAATGAAGGGTTTGCTCAGGTTTGACTGAAAATTATATTTCCGTACATACGTACATTGCATTTGAAACGAATGGTCTCTGCAAACAAATTCATATAAGCTCTTCAAGAATAGCTTAGTAGAAACGTATTTTAGGTATTAATATAAATTTAATATAATTATTTTGTCATAGAAAATGTCAGCTGAGGGGGCTGTTTTAAACAACGAACACCATTCTGTTCGTCACCCAGGCGTTTTTCCTCCGTCTGGATGATTTTAGTTTCTTGCCATCGGCTCCTTGGACCGGTTCTGGAAAGAACTGTATCACGATCGTTATGATCGTTGTCGGAGTCTTGTAGGGTTTTGTGTTTGCATTTAGTTAAGAACTGGTTTTGCATTCGCGCATTACCGAGTAATATTAAACAGCCACCTTTCCTGTAGACCCTGAATGTTCGAGGTTAATGCTCATATTTTAATTCTTTCTCAAAGTTCCGTCACTTCTTGAAGAGCTTGATAGTGGTGCTGTAAATTTCGAAATGAATTTGTTATGAATAAACATCTTTGATACCTTAAATGATAATTAATACTTGCTAGCTTTTTCAAATGATGTTAAAGTGTACAATATGTTGTACAATGCATTTGATTTTAGCGCATTGTCGGTATTTGAAAGTTGTGCGTATTCAACAGTACTCACCTAGCTTAAAAAAATACATGTAATAAGTGATATAATGTACACCTTAATATAAAACATGGACTTAACAGCAGTTCTCTTCAGTAAAATTACAAATCAACATATATTCTTATTGATCAGAGAATCGTGAAAGGAAATTACTTAATTACATTTGAACGCTTTCTCACAATGTGCATCCTAATATTTGACGTGATGAAGTGATGAATGTCAGTAATTGCACCCGATTATTCCTTGAGTGATATAATTATTTTTTCTCTTCTAATTTATATAATTTTTAATCAGTTTTAATAATGATCAGTGAAATCTTTCCGAACACTTCATCTAATGGTATATTCGTGGCGTGTGTTTGGCATTCTGGAATGTCTTCTTGCCTAACTGCTAACAATTTGTTGTGCATCTCTGAACGCAGGACCGAAGACACATGAATGGGCAATAAATAATTATTATTTCAGTCTGTAATAGAATTAATTGGAGTGAAATGATTTTTGAAACGTGACAGAATTAGCATAACACAAAAAGTTTTGAGGGGATTGATCTGACGTAAAAGCACTTCTTTTTCTTCAGAGACAAATGACGGAAAAAATTCCTCTTCACACTTTCTTCACGGGGACACGAAAATAATTCTTGGTCTATACCTTGCACCACTAAGATTTTTCGTATAAGTGCGATTTCAATATATATATATATATATATATATATATATATATATATATATATATATAATATGTCAAAAGTATGGAAAACAAAATTGTACATGTACATTAGGTGCTCAATTACACACCATTAGAGTTGTAGTAAGATGGCAAAGCATTCAATAGAGTAAGCTTTAAAGAAAGCTTAAAATGTTACATGATTTCGCTGTTACGTAAATTTCACTCGCGTACATTTTTAGTGATCTAATAAACAATAATGATGGTGGTGGTGGTGGTGGTGATGAATAGACGTGGGGGGGGGGGGAATAAGCGGCAGTACTGAAACAAAACCTTCCATTAATGTATTTTGCCCGTCAAAATTTGGAAACTAACATACGTACAAACTATGTACGTACGACGTATACGTACGTATTAAAGAAACTTTTCATCTAACAATGAAACATGTGATTTTCTTGCGGAAGGCAGGCGATGGCAAAGTAGTCAGAAGAGTGCTACATCATTCCTATCACCAGTGAGAGCTAATACTTTCTTAGTGGTGTAAAACCCAAATCCAACCGGACGCCTGGTAACAACTGTAACTTCTTATAATAAACAATAGTAGTCTTGATAATCACATGAAATAACCCCTATAATCCACGTATGGGAAGTGAACTTGCAGGCCGCTAAGCCATGGGTCGCCCGTTGCATCTGCCGGCTTGAGTGGGCTGGCGGAGTGCGCACAGGAGGCCCGTTTTTGCGAGCAGGCCCGCCGCCGCCAATTAGCATTCCTGATCGCGCCGGGCGTCGCCAGCCGCGCTAACAAATCGCCCGTCGCCGGCGCCGCGCCGCGCCGTCCCTGCCGCCCGCGGCAGCTCTCACGCGCCGCCACAGCCTTCTCCGCCGACGCCAGCGCCGCCGCCGCCACCCCCATTGCCATCGCCATCGCCACAGCCGCCGCCACCGCCGCCTCCACCGCCACCGCCACCGCCACCGCCACCGCCGCCGCCGCCTACCAACGCCACCGCCACCCGCCACCGCCACCGCCGACCGCCGCCGCCACCGCCCACCGCCGCCTTACCGCCTTACCGCCACCGCGCCGCCGCCGCGCGCCATGCGCCGCCGCCGCCACCGCCGCCTGCCGCCTGCCGCCTGCGCCACCGCCGCCACCGCCACCCTAATTGCCATCGCCACCGCCACCGCCGCCGCCACCGCCGCCTCCACCGCCACAGCCCTCACCGCCACCGCCGCAGACACCGCCGCCGCCACCGCCAACGTCGTAGCCGCCACCGCCGCCGCCTCCGCCGCCAACGCCGCCGCCGCCGCCAACGCCACCGCTAGCGCCGCCGCCGCCGCCGCCGCCGCCGCCGCCGCCGCCGCCGCCGCCGCCGCCGCCACCACCACCACGCACCACCACCACCACCACCGCCACCACCGCCGCCACCGCCACCACCGCCGCCACCACCTCCACCGCCGCCAGCGCATCCGCCACCGCCAACGCTAGCGCCGCCGCCAACACCACCTCCACCACCGCCGCCACCGCCTCGCCCAGTGCTGCTCCCGTGCACCCGTTGGCGCCCGCATCACTCGCCTTTGATGGGATGTGAATAAGAACGTCGTGCCAGCTTACACCTTGCTTTTAGCCTGTGCTGAATCTTTGCAGTACGACGAGTACAGTGCATATTACAAGAACTGCGTTATTGTTTTAATGCAATGATCCATATCAATCGAAATGACCAAGTGACATTTGTAACTCAATTTGTATCTTGCTCCGGCGTATTTTCTTTCGTCACTGGCAGTTGAGCGGGGATAACAGTGTCTACTCGTGAAATTAAAACAAATAGTGTTCAACTATACATTCAAAATCCTACAATCAGAGCGGTGTATCTCAAAAAGTTTAAAGCTTTTTCTATCAGATTTTTCTTACCGCTTCTTCGTACAAGTCACAAACTGACCAATCTGTCTTAGGAGGCGGTATACATCAATCGCTATGTGGATGTCCAATAAACCGCGTATGTACTATAACCACTTTCATTTTAACATAGCTTTCAATTATTTTCAATATTTGGCGCATTTTGGAACTCTGTTGGACATAATTTCACGCGTGGAATAACCACTCGTGCTTTGAAAATTCTTAGATAAATCTCCTCCTCGCTTCGTGAGTCGGGAATTTATCGACAATTTCCAAAGCACTCGTGGTATTATCTATGTGATGTGACACTCATAACCCAATAAAATTATTTTTAACATCTGAAATTTCGTTCTTCGAATCATTGTAATATTTTCACATAAATTATGAATTATCTGTATAATAAATTATGATCGATTTATATTTTAAAAATTTTGAAATATTCCATTTTTGTGGCAGTTTAGTTTCAGAGTTTTTGTTATTAGGTTTGCAAAATAAAATTAGGATATTATTTTCCTAATTTATATTTGTAATGTTTAAGCTTCATTCAAATGCCTCATGTATGTGCGAAGACCGAGCTTAGCTTTAATAAGTATCGTGCATCACTTTCCGTAGACAATTAAAGCATTGAAATATAGTTCCCCAGGACAGTCTCTCCGTACAGAGTCGAGTCAGGGCCTCGTATTAAAAAATTGCATTTGTGTTGTTAGCCAACAGATCACTGGGAAACTAGTGAAAGGGACAAAACTTCTAGCATCTGTAATGATCGTGGTGAGTATGCAATTTACATTTTACAAGCTGCAGCTCGTGCTACCAACATAATTTCTGTTGCTAACACTCTCACCAGCAAGGTGCCATTGCCGACAGACTTTCCTGTATCATACTCGTAGCTCTTGAAAAGATTCTTGTAAACTACAGCAAGAACTTGAATACTATATCAAAAACTTGAGGAGTGATAAAATAATATTTAAAAAACAAAAAAAATGATTGTTACTAAATTGATGTTTCGTTTTCACGGTTAAAAATTTTAACAACTAATGAATTTTTGAAATTTTGCGGGCATTGTGGAGATAGTTTTTCGAATACAAATGCTTCGAAATAGTGAATAAATGGTTCGGTTGACTACAGAGAAAAAGTTTTCTTAAAAAATTTTTTGGATAAGCAGCTTAAAAATGGGAATGCGATGTGATCAAACATACTACGAATTTCGGATTATTTTAAAGAAGTGAAAAAATATTTTAAGAACAAATATTCCGGGATTGTCAGCCAAATTACGTTCGAGACCACATCATTCAAAAGTTCACATTTTGAAACCATTATTATTCTTTAGAGCCTACTTCGATTTCTTAAGTTAAACACACGAATAAAAATTTTCATTTTTTAACCCATTTTGTAAATTTAGTAATCTTAGAAATGTAATGATACCCAGAGAACGTAGGAGACAAAATATCCTGGTGCATATCACGTAACAAGAGTTGAATTTACTTAAAGAGCTGGCTACTATAGTTGCAGTAGTGATGTGCCCAAACGTCAAAGTTGCGAGATTAATGGTTTGAAGTATCTCATTTCTTCAAAAGTCAGACTTCAAATCAACTTACGAAGGTTAGTTGTGTACAACTACATTTTCGAAACAATAATTATTAACAATACGACGTGGGCGTGATATCGCATTTATAAACGTTAGTTGAATAATCTCTTTTTTCCACTTTAAAACCCTACCTGCGCTGTGACCTTTTAAATCCTCCGCGACAGGTGCAGAGTGAAATAAACATCCACGCCGTAAAATCCTGAACATTTGTTAGAATATCAATTGCCTCCGCATTACGATCTGCTACCGCCAGCCTCCACAACCGGGCTTCACCGGCTCCTGGGGTTCATTTGTTTCACGCTCGAGTGGCCGTACGTGGTCTCGGAGACAGTCACGCAAAAGGGGCTCGCCGATTTTATTTATTTTTCGCATTTGCCATGTCATTAGCCATCGGTTACTCTGTTACAGTGGTAATGGCTCTGCAATCACGACTCGTATACATTGGAGCGGTTGTTATTAATGGTTGCAATTGTGTTTCGCGTGACTAGGGCGCGGACGAGGGCTGTTATTTTCGCGCTCCTTCCCCGTTCGCCTCTCCTCTGTCTCTGGCAGATTCCTGCAGATGTCCGAAGGCGTAGAATTACGGGATTGTCAGTTCGGGCCATGACTAATGCGGTGCCACGAAGTAAAACAGGATGCGTTAAACGTATCCATTTACCTAAGTAACAATATGAAGAACTCCTTATTCGATGAAGAATTCATTTCAGTACACTATTTTTTTTGTGTTCAAGAAAAAGTTCTTGAACGCAATTACGTATTTCTAATGTGTTCATTGAAAGAAGGAAGATTTAGTGTCTGTGAAGCAACTACAATAAACACTAAGATTAAATGAACTGAAGAAACGCTTTACGTTTACTAACGATATTTTCCAAAACATAACGATAAGAATGACTCGTACTTCACTTAATGATGAATATACTCAGAAATGAGATTTCATATGATGATTAACAATATGATTTATAAATGGTAAGTAATAAATATCTAATTTACTGAAGGATAACATGCAATTGACGTCGTCCAAAATTCATACTATAATAGGAAATCAGGAAGTGGTGTGGAATTATTTTTACTAATCTCATCAATAGAAAGCTCAGACCTAGTCTCCTCGTAGTTTCTTCAGTCGCTTTCACCTTCACTGCTACAGTAAATGAGGAATCTGTAATTACAAAAATATAAAGTATAATAAATTAAATTAATGATAACATAAAGAAGTATTGAAATATTAATTATTAGCTTGGATGAATCGAGAAATGTGTGAAAAGTAAATTAAGTAATTATTATTTATTTTATTATATTTTCTACTTAAAATTTGCTTTTTAATTGTAGCACTGATTTTGGCTTCAGTGGGGTCCGAAAAGCTTTCACTAGTGCAAAATCGTGACAAACTTAACTCTGATCTTTTTATTGGCTGTACCACTAGTGAATAAATGAAAATAATACTTTTCCAAAGCAGAAAAGAAATTATTTTAATTGGAAACTAATTCGTTTTCTTCACAACCAGAAACAATGAATCAATATTTGCCCCTTTAAATAGAATATCTAGTATGTTTCGTGTCGTGTATTAAAATAAATGGTTAGGTTTCACAACAGTTCACAATGCATAGAATAGACTGTACAGATGCCAACTCTTTAGTTCTGACGGCCTTCGAGCTTATCTCAGCCGACCGTATGTTCTCTTTCTCCAGTGACACTGACAAATAAGTGAGTGGTGAGGTGTGGTTCCTTTTAGTCGGCTTGCGTTCCTCGTTGTAGCCTTCCTCCACACCAAAGTGTGCCTGTAGGAATATTTGTATTGCCATTGAGAAGATTCATGCCGTACATTTTTGAATTTAGGTTCCGCCTGTGTGAGAATTGAAGTGACGATCTATTGTGTCGGTTAAAAACGACTCGTAAATAATGATTTATTGGTTGGCGTGAAGCTAATAGCTTTTAATACACAATGAACAAAGTGATTTAGAAGTTACATGCACAGTGTAAATGTCAATTCTATAAATGAAGTTTTGAAGTACAGTTGGTCAAATAAATAATGAGTACTTGTCTTGTCTTTGAATGTGTATAGAAAGCGTTTAAAAGTATTATGTCCAAACATTTCCTACTTACTGTTTTATGTTTCAAATGTATTTTAATTGGAAGAGAACACGTCACCGAAGTAAGTATCAACGAGGGTAATGTTTGTATTTCAGGCGCCAATGAATTGTATTTTAATAAATAATTGTGTGTATCTAACATTGGTTGGGTATTACATTCCAACTTTGTAATACTCTATCCTATTAAAAACATAAGCGAGATAGCGGTTCCTCAATATCCCAAAAGCATCAGAGAAATTTCTTCAAATTCAAGTCAAATATGATACTTCTTGAAAGTGGATGCCCATATTTCCAAGTGCCTTTCATGTATTCTGACAATAATAATACAATTTTGTAACTCATCATCCCGTTTATGAATATTCTCGACTGCTCTAGATAATTTACAGTACTTAGTTGATGCATAAATTGACAACCCTGGCAATGTTGCACCTTCCAAGAGTATCTTCTTTTGAGAGTGTACAAACCCTATTGATATAATAAAATTATAATGTTCTGTAATTCTGAGAGCAAAAATGTTACAAAATCTGCCAAAAGCTTCTAAAATAAATCGACTAAACGCAGAATAGTGTCAACGCACCATTACTTTACACTACTGCAGGCATGAAAAGGTCACGGGCAAGGCAACAAGCTTACTGGAGCTCGCGGGCACTGAGGCTAAAGAAATTGGCGCGAGTTATAAGTAAGGGGTTGTACAAATTCCTCCGTAGTGGCGGTACGTCACTGGATACCTGACCCAGAACAGTCTTTGAGTTGGGCAAAGAAAAGATCCATTAAAATGAAAAAATACATCAGTCCGATTTTAAATATTCAGTTGAGAGTAAAATTTTTTTAAAATAATCAAAATAATCTTAATTTTGTAATCATGTTTACTTGAGTGATATAAAAGCGTAAAGTTTCTAGGTTAAGGTTTCATAAGGTTTCTTGTCTGTGAAAAGCGCTGTCCGTCCGTGAGCGAGAATTGTTAACTTATAGAGACTTCTTACTTTATTTCACATTATTTCTAAGTACAATAAATAACTGAATGATTTAATAAAGCAAAATAAAACGAAAACTAGTAATGAATTCGCCATTCAGACATATTCTGTCCCTTAGCAAAGATGTTTATATAAGGGAGAATTTAGCAAGGAAATAAACATCAAATAATAATTAGTGGTGAAGAATTTAAACATAATACAATTTTCGGTTATTTGAAGAAAAAATATGGTAAGCAGTTACATACGAGTATCCGTATTTTCGTACGAATCGTATATTCGTATTCAGCTTGCGCATGTACACCCGTTTCTGGATTTGGAGGGGAAATGAGTGTGGGGTCAGGGGAAGTTGCCCGTGAACGCACGAGCGTCAGGTTCCCCAGGAGGGGAAGTAGCTCGTGCGGGCGCTGTTTGATGTGCCCGCACTACTGCGTTAGATCTACCCACCCACATGGGATACAAAGTACGTCATTCTGTACCGTCGTGCCGGGAACGGTAGTTCAGTGCATCAACTGATGTCACTGCAGCGCCTCCCACCGGAAGGTCCTAGGTTCCAGTCCTGACGGCGGCAGGATTTTCGACACTAGCTTTTCAGCTAGGTCGAATTCAGTCTCTGTCTGGAGGAGAATTCTAGCGGCCACCTGCTGTCATCGGTAGTTTTCCGTGGTTTCTCCGATCAACACCAGGCGAATGCCGGAGCAGTATTCTACCAAACGAGCCACGGACCGCGCGCGATCTTTCCTTCCTCTTCCTTGTTCTATCCTCTCCCTTTACACACACACTTACACTAACATGCACTACACTACCACATATTCCGGAAGACCGGTCGGAAGCTTAGAGCTTGCCCCGGCTCGGGCGGTGCCTCGCTGGTGGGAGAGTCCTGGTTAGGGGGAAACCCCACTAGCTGACGGTAGGTCGGCGCCGGATCTCGTCATCCAGTGGGGGAAGATCACCGCCTCCTCCCGATGAAACATGCGCTACACTTACGGAACTAATGATCTCAGTAGTTGACGCGCCGGGAATCACTAACAATCAATCAATACAAACTAATTTTATCTATTTATTTATTTACTTCTTTGTGTGGCTCATGGACTGCGTGCTGGCCTTCTGTGAAGCGGACCCAGGTTCCATTCCATGCCGGGGCAAAAATGAAGCCGTAGCGTTATAACTCAAATCGTCTCAGTTTCTGTAGCTGTGTGGCGAAAGAAAGCTCAAATCAGCCAAAGCCAAAAAAAAGCTCCGACCAAAGAATAATCCAACTAGCAGCGACGAGGCTGGAACCCTATGACCTCCCGGTCAGAGGCTCTACAGTGACATCACTTGTAGCACTGAGCCACCGCTCCCGGTGTGTGCATAGAGAATGGCGAAACTTTTTCTTTATTGTTTCGTTGTGCTCCGCTGTGCAGCGCAGCGGCGCCTCTGCGGCGGCGCGGGCGAGGGCGCAGGCGAGGGCGCGGGCGAGGGCGCGGGCGAGGGCGCGGGCGAGGGCGCGGGCGAGGGCGCGGGCGAGGGCGCGGGCGAGGGCGCGGGCGAGGGCGCGGGCGAGGGCGCGGGCGAGGGCGCGGGCGAGGGCGCGGGCGGGGGCGCGGGCGAGGGCGCGGGCGAGGGCGAGGGCGAGGGCGCGGGCGAGGGCGCGGGCGAGGGCGCGGGCGAGGGCGCGGGCGAGGGCGGGCGAGGGCGCGGGCGAGGGCGCGGGCGAGGGCGCGGGCGAGGGCGCGGAGCGAGGGCGCGGGCGAGGAGGCGCGGGCGAGGGCGCGGGCGAGGGCGCGGGCGAGGGCGCGGGCGAGGGCGAAGGCAGCGACGCGAAGCAGGCAGGCATCCATTTATTGCTCTGTTATTGCTCCGCGTCGCGTACGAGCAAAGCGACGGCTAATTGCCGAAACGGAAACAGGCCGCCGCGACGGCTCAGGAATCGCCCGCGCGCTGATAAGATCGAGCGCAGTGGTCCGCGAGCGAGTTCGTTGTAGGCGGACTGCGCTAGCGAGAGGAACGGACATCATATCTGTACTTCTTTAAGACTCCCCTGAACAGAGCGGTAGATCCGCAGCGGGTGCGACGCGGAAAGTTCCGAGCTACGCGCGGACGCGGAAAGCCGAAGCTACGCGCGGACGCGGAATTCACGGGACCGTTCACACCGGGCGACAATTATGAGTCGGCGTTTGGTGACGGTTGGCAAGGTCGCTCGACCCAGAGGGGAGCGAAGACTCCTGAACACGGGCGGACTTCCACAAAACTCGAGTTGTAGCGGAAGAAACGCGTCTGACTGCGCGTTACAATTTTACCACCCATTAAACGCAGCCAATTCATGTATATGACGCTCGCCTGCCGCGCAGGTCTGAACATACTCAAATGGCAACACGAGACGCGGAACTTCCGCTGCGGTCATCTGCGTACGCTACGGATCTTCTGCGTCGGTCGCAGGAGCCTTTATGCTGAAAAAATCAACGGGAAGCGGCTCAGGGCATCAAGGATGTCAGTGTAGTGCTTCCATCAGGAAAGTCTAGGTTCCAACCCCCGATGGTGGTACATTTCGTCACTACCTACACCGTTGGTCAAATTCAGTCGCTGTTTGGAGGAAGGAATTCTAGGGACCGATTGCGCTGATCGGTAGTTTTCCGTAGTTTCTACGATCAGCACCAGGCGAATGCTGGGTAGTACCTAACAAACGGGCCACGGACTGCTCGCGATTTTCCTTCGTCTTCCTTTGTCTTATCCTCACCCCTTACTTCACACTTACACTACCATGCACTACTCTACTTCACATGCCGGGAGACCGGTCAGGGACTTAGAACTTGTCCCAGCTGGAATGGCGGTGCCACTGGTAGAGGAGATATCGGGATTGAAGAAACCCCGCTAGCCGCCGATAGGTCGGCACCGGATCATCAACCAGTAGGGAAGATCACCACCTCCTGAGAGAAAACACGCACTACACTTACGGGAACGTCTTTAGTCTTTGACCGCCCAGAATGCTAACCAGTGAAGTTGTGATGCGGGGAGGGGCGGGGGCAGGCGTAATATGCGCAAGCACAGAGCAGCGGCAGGGGGGGGCGAGGAGCCGGCAGCGGCGGTGTCTCAGACGGTCGCGGTCGTAAAGATAATGAGCGCAGGTGATGCCAATCGTGGTCCCAGCCGCTTGTTCGACCCTGCCGGGAATGCTAACAAGGAAACGTGCGCGGGCATATTGGGACCCACAAGATACGGCCTTCGTGGCTTAGAAGGTAGTGGGTTATCTCTTGAGACGACGGTCACGGAGCGATGAGCGAAATATAAGACAACTGACCCCAACTCCGATGAATTTATGACACGTTAAACAATCTAACGTTTATAGGTCTGTCTGTAAAACTTAAAAATTCAGTACTCACGAATTAAATTAGCTACTTGAATGGGACTGTAGACCAAATACTGTGTGTTTCACCTCTTAAAGGCTGTATCCAAGGGATTTAAGCACACACAATTTACGGTAGCGGAATTAATTGTTTGCAAATTTTAGCGTTCAATGGGTTGCAACGCAAGCTGTAATAGTTCTGCCGTAAGGATGGGTGTGGTTGTAATTTTCTTCTACGCAGTTAAATTGCAAATTCATACGTCTGAGTACTTCAGCATTGCACTTGAATGCACTTCTGCGAAGGCGATGTCTAGTTTTTTACTTTTATGTTCACATTAATGTTAAAATCTCCTCCCAGCTACTAGAGAGAATAATTTCGACTTCTGCTTACATATACAATTCATTACACGAATTATATAAGTCGTATTCAGGATACCTGAAAAATTGAATTGGAAGCGAGCCAGAAGAAGTGAACCTTCGGGCTGTGTCTTGAAGTTTTAACATTGCTAATCTCAATTCAATTGCAGCTAGCTCACTGATTGCTAATAAACTAAAAAAGTTGATTTCAAATTCAAAGTATACATTTCTTTCTGATGTAATCTATTCAATTTTTTGCATTGGACGATATAAGTTATATTTCGATCCTACTTGCTACCTGTGTGTTTACTTATAAATTCATCCGTTTCCTTTTCTACAATAAGATACACAGCGTAAACCGACACTCCGTAAGTGACCACTCATCCTTGAGGGAACACCTATTTAAGTTGTTTTGAAAATGTATAGTTAGCAATAGGTCTGACGAAATTTTCCTCAATAGTCTGCTGCATTCGAAGTTCTCTTACAATCACAGCATCCTTACCTCACAAGATTCGAGCCCAAAACAAGTGCGTTTCGAACGTACTTGTGTAAACGTCTCTTACTCATGTTAACGTACGCATCTACTCCAGTGTGACCAATTCATAATTGTTGGACCATTAGGAAAATATATTCCTTAAAATGAAGTGGTTCTTATACACCGGTATTCTCTATAGCACTTAATAAATGCGTTAATTGAAATCTACCGGTGTTAATAAAAACATTGTTCAGCATTTTAGTTGCATGAAAATAATTATGCGTTTAAATTGACCATAGTACAATAATCGTTGTTCAGAGATAGAAATCTAGCACAATGTTAGGCCAACGACTGTCAGGAATAATTCAGTTGAATACATTCCGATTAGAAGTCATTTCAAATATTCATCATAAATTATTTGGATTTTACTTCCTCCCTATGGAGTAGAGAGGTGTCTTCCTACAACTACAATAGTTAGTTAGTTAATGCCTTATTTTACGTGGAGAGACTCAGGTCATCAGGCCTGCTCTTCCGTCTAACCACGCAAATTTTGCTACGCTCCTTTCACCACCTAGCGGAGAAACGAGGAATTATCTTGGTTGACGAAACAGGCGGAACTCAATTTTGTTCAGAGGCTTTATTTCGGCTTGAGGATCTTATATATGCAGTAAATCTACTACAAGAGACAGCCGGCTTTACTTCCCCACCGAAGGAAGGCGTACGAAGGATGTTTTCGCCCGGGTTTGAACCCGCAAACTCGGGTACAACAGTCCGATACGCTAGCCGTTGTACTACGGAATCCGCATAACTATACAAATAATGGAGATAGAGATTTTTTCCTCAATGAAATATGCTTCTTAAATATAGATTTTGAAATAAGGTCATGTACAATTTTTAGAAAATTTGAGAAGTTTTCTCGTACTTTTGCGTGAAAATACAGGCGACAAAGTACGTGCTCTTTTAGCGCCACTAGTTTAAAAAAAAATCGCTGATCTCTCACACCCCACGCCTACCCCTAGGCAGAGTGGATGCAGGGTGTGACGCTTCTCGCGGAACGCGGCAACCTGTCGCTAGCGAGGCGGATGTGCGCGCCGCAAGCCAGCTGCTGCCGCCGCGCGCGAAGCGTTTGACGGAGCCGCAGGGCACGCGGCCTTCGCCTCTGCCTTTGATATGAGTGTGAGGGGTGGACGGCTGGGAAGATCGCCTTCCGACCGAGCAACTCAAAGACGATTGCGCAAATCACAGGGTGCGAGAAATGAGCTTCTCCACTGGAGAGACTTTTCCTTTTTCTTTTTTCATTTTTTCATTTCTTTTTTTCATTTTTATTTTTTTTATTTTTTATTTTTTTATTTTTTCATTATTCTTTTTTCTTTTTTTTTCATTTTTTTGTCAACTTCAGGGAATGCCGATTTCGGCCATCTGCGCGGATACCGTCTATGTCCCACCACACACATGCGGGCTCCTCAATCTGTGGTCAGCAGACTCACGAGGCCTTCCGTGAAACCACACATTCATGAAACACAGGGGACAAACAGCCATGCTCACGGCGACACTCGAACCCGCGACCCTTGAGACCCAGGCGCTGAGTCTGCACCCGCTCTAGACATCTCGGTCCTCCAGGTCGGCAGCGTGAACTGGACTGGTTTGCAGAAAATCTTCTCTGTTTGCAGAAAAACATCGACCAGATCCCACTCACAAGTTGTTCGTTGGAAAGGGTGTAAAATATGAATACGTAGTGGTAATTGCTGTGAGGATTTTTTAGTATTTTCTTTGCACTTAATCTACCAAAAAGGTGAAAAGTATTATTTTACGGCGATCTTCATGAAGCATAGAAGAACACGTGTACGGCATTAGTGGTGCAGAACTAGTGATCGGATATTGGTTCTACACTGTGCTAATTAAATTGGGTTACACTAAAAATCTATTCTAAACTCAAGGTGATGAATTCTGAAGAGCGAACGTTCACTAAACCATAATAATTTTGTCAAAATCTTACGCAGGATTTATCATTTATTTTTTTCATTTCATTATTTACAATTGTAAGCTAATAGTTAAGTGGTTTTAGGTATAAAGGAGTGTTGAGTGAAAAGAGTCACCAACTGAAAGACTGAATCGATTATGCTAATTTTCACTGGCGACTAAAATGTAAACATCTATTTCGCCCTCAGAAAGATCGTAATGTGACGGCCGTAACGTTGCAAACTATGTCTATGTCGTATCACCTCCCGGACAGCCAGGTTTCTATTGACTCTGGCCACGAAAGCTTTCTTAGTTTAAGAACTAGTTTATCATTCACTACGTTGATCCGAATGAGAACAACTATACCTACATATACACTTACTTAAGTCAGATACTTAAGGAAGTACGTGTGTGGGCGTGATTGTTAAGAAATATAAACAGGCAAAGATAGCTCAGGGCAACAACTGATGTCTTTGCAGTGCCTCTGACCAGGAGATTTAGTGTTTCAGTCCCGAAGGTGGCAGGAATTTCGACACAAACTACATACCGATGTCGAGTTCAGTCACTGTCTGGAGGAGAATTCTAGCGTTCGGCTGCTCTGATCGGTAGTTTTCCGTGGTTTCTACGATCAGTATCAGGCGAATGCCGGAGCAGTACTCTAACAAACGGGCCACGGACCGTGCGCGACTTTTCCTTCCTCTTCCTTGTCCCATCCTTACGCCTCACTTACACACATTTACACTTACATGTACTCACCTCATATGTCCGGAGCTCAGAGGTTGTCCCGGTTGGGGCGGATCCCCACTGATGGGGTATGAGGAAAACCACGCAAGCCGATATGTAGGTCGGCGCCGGAACTTACCATCCAGCGGGGAAATGCACCGTCTCTACAACATACGTGATTCATATCCATAGCAGTTGTCTCGCCCGGAAACACGAAAGAAACAGTCAACCAAGAAAGAAAAAAATATCAGTCATCATCATCATGGGTTGAGCCTATTGACCCATTCCGTCTTCAAGAGTATCCTTCCATTGTCTTGTTGCTCTTCCCCTCACTCCTCCTCCCGTACGGGTTGTAGTTGAGGATTTCTGGCATTCGATCTTCCAGCATTCTCATTAAATGATCATGCCAATTCTTTCTTAGTTTATCTATTTTTTCAGTTAGATTGAAGATCTTTAATTTGTCTCTGATGTCAGAGTTCCTTTTATGGTCCAGTATTCAATAGCCCGCCAAAGGTCTAAGAAATCTCATTTCTGCGGCTTCTATCTGTTCTATTGAGGGCCCAATTTTCACATCCATAAGTCATCATTGGAACTGCCATTGTTTTATAAAATTTCAGTTGAGTGTCTGTACGTGCGTTCTGAGGTTCAGAAAATATCAGTGAAGATGCAAATCTATGAATTCGCGAGCGTTAAATATCCCGGGAAAAGGCGTGACTTCCGTGCATTGCCCGAGGACGCGTGGGGTCGCGGGCCGCCGTGGCGTGGCGGGTGGGCGTGGCTCTGGGCGGCGCGCGCAGCTGTCACGGCACGCGCGCGGCGGGCGAGCGGCGGGCGCGCGGCGGCGACCTCCGCGCCGACCCCGCGACCTGCGCCGTCTCGTCCGCGCCGAGAGGGAAATGAAAAGTGACAGGTGGGTGCGACGCGCTGCCGCCTCGTGCGTGCAACTTCTTTCCTCCCAACGCCCCGCGCGGCGCGGCGTCTCCGCGCGCGAATTCACCGCGCTCGAGTTGGAGACGTTTTCTCCTTTGCCAGATGGTGGGCGAATTTGGTGTTTGGCATACGACGTTGGATGTTTTGATGTGCCTTTTAGACAATTTAATTGACGAGGGAGATTGCGACCGTAATTGCGTCGGATAGTGAGGTTGAAGTGAAAACATGTGTGAGAGGTGAAAGGAAATACTATTTCCCTTTGTGTGCATTTTATTAATGTCAAAATACGTTAACCTTTATGGAAAGTAAATTGTTAACATTAAAGTCTATTATTGAGTGTATTTTTCTTGCAGATTAAGTATGAAAAGTATCTGTTTCTCCTTGAAGAATCATGTGTGACTTAATTTTTATAAATTGTATTACTCCATTTATTATGAAGAGATGTTTCTGACATGAATGTTATGAATGTCACGGACCGCACGCGATCTTTCCTTCCTCTTCCTTATCCTATCCTCTCCCCTTACACACGTACACTAACATGCCCTACACTACCACACGCCGGGAGACCGGTCGGGAGCTTAGAGCTTGTCCCGGTCCACAGGCGGTGCACCGCTGGTTGGAGAGTGCTGGTTAGGGGAAACCCCGCTAGTAGGTCCCGATGGTAGGTCGACGCCAGATCTCGCTATTCAGGCGGGAGAAGATCAACGCCATCTCCTGAGGGAAAAACATGTACTACACTTACAGGACTAATGAGCTAAGCTGTTGACGTGCCCGGATTCACTAACCAACCGACGATGTAGAATGACGCAATGTGTAAAGGTGGAGCTTCGAGGAACGGCCGATGTCTGATCGCACGCGGTTGAATCGTTTTCGCAACCGATCGTGCACTTCCGCGTAAAACTGTGCATTCACGGTTTCCTCAGGGAGTACAAACTCCTCGTAGATGACATCACGATTATCAAAAAATACGAGAAGCGATTAGAGTCTAGAAGTGTTTTCACTCTCGTCACATTTTTGTTGACCCTTGATGTTGTTGGGCGACCGGAGCGTTGGTCATCTTCGACGAGCATCCTTCCCTTCCCTGAACAAGTTGTGTTTTAAAAACCCTTGAGTGCTTCATGGGAGCATCTAAGTAGGCCTGCTTGGTCATTAGGGCCCGGATTTTAATGACCTAAAAATCAGCGAAATATGCAAGCATTTATGATCTAAAACCTCTACAAATATACCTTACAAAATAAAATATGACGCTATACAAGTTTATTTTTTAAAAATTCCTGTTGATTTTTTAAGCATAACATTAAAACAAAATTTACTCAAGAACAAATTGTGAGGATGGTAAATGCGGTTGGCAGTCTTTGGAACAAAGTAGCATTTAAAAAAATGCTTGTACACGCAGCAATTTGTTGTACACTCTTTCAGCCACATAACCACAAGCTCAACCCAACTCATTCTGTTCAAATTCACTTACGTTTCAAATAATCTTTTGTGGTGTAATTGTGGAGTTTTTTTTGTGACAATATCATTTGTCATGCGAGACACATTTTCAATCTTTTTATTCTTGTGTCTTTAAAAATATGACATACGTATGCATTTTGGGCAAAATTTGATCAAAATATGACGTTTTACCAAAGACGGTGTAAATGACTTTATATGCACAATAAAAATACGTTTTTCTGATCGACAATACCTGGATTCGTGCATAAATTGTTTTGAAGTTCACCCGAAGGTTCAGAAAAAATATATTAATTGTCATGAAAATCCGGGCCCTATTGATTATATAGAAGGTTTCCGTCGCGGTTTTTCGAAGTTTGAAGCAAAACTTCTCGCTGTAGCGCAGCTCGCAATTTCGTTCCATGCTGAGCGTGACGACACTAAACAGTGGTTCACGGGAAACAGGGTGTTCACTCTCCAATGACACGTAGGTGGAGGGTAGCGTTCTGTTCGTGAAGGACCGGGTCACCACGCCCAATGAATCCGACTCCCCTCCGTGGGTTTGTCCGACCTACAGAAAATCAGTCCTACTTCTTTTTTATCGCACCTTGTGGGATTTTTCTCGTCCTATTCCTATTTCTCGAGATGTTTCAATGACTCTCTTGAAATATTCTATACTCAATATTACCGTAAAATATGTGTTATGGTGAAAATGTTTGTATAGCGTCGGAGTATACTCAAAATCGCGTCTGACTGCATTACAAATTTAGCCGCCAATTAAACGCTGCCAATCCGTTGCCGCGACGCTCGCCTGCCGCGCAGGTCTGAACGTGCTCATAAGGCAACACGAGACGCGAAACTTCCGCCACAGCCAATCCGCGTAGGCTGCGAATCTTCCGTGTTGGTCGGTGGGAGTCAGTCGGACTTTACTCAGAATTGCATCTACAAAAGAAACTATAATTGAATAGTTAATATCACGAATTATTACGTAACACATCTCTTCTGTCAGACGTTCTGAGAAGATGTGGAATTTCCGGTGCATTGGAACTTCAGAGAAGCTCGTCTGGAAGCAGAGAATTATCTCCGCCATTTAGTTTCACTGGGCGCTGTCGGGAATCTCTCCGCCTCATTATCCTTTCATTATGTGCGCACGTCGCCTCTACTGGGAAATACACTCCGTCCGTACCGCACTGCTTAGCAAGTGATTAACATCCCTCTGTATTGTTGGGGTTTATAATCCTGCATGTGAGCGTGCATTGATAGATTAGTAATTGTTCACACCAGCGCATTAATTGTAGATTCCTAGTTTTTCTCAAGGTAAAACGAATAGAATGAGAGTGAAATAAATTAAAAAATTGAAGAAGGGAACAGTTATAATCGTTCTAGATAAAGGCCTGATTCTTAGTATTTCCATTACGTGATTGTCCAGTTTTAGATTTATAAAATTGACTTTTGATTCATTAATAGTTTCTCCGCTCAAATGAACCACTTTTGATACCACTCTCGGAATATTATACAAGTTTTTCTGTGTATTACCGCTTTACTAAAGACTGGATAATATTTTAGTACGATTTGAAGATGGCGTTGACTGGGTAATATTTTAATGGATATGTGTGTTAAGAGTTCGAAAGTATATCTTATTTCAAGCAATTAGCCATTAATGAGGTATTAACGATTAACATATCCAATTGTTTTCGTTTTCTCTAGATACGAGAGGTCGACTTGAAGAACACATGCGTATTACTTACAAAAATAAGTAGGAGAAAACGGACGAACTTAAGATTTCTTTAAAAAAGTAATGCTGGTTATTATTCCCTATCTATAAATGAACGCAGGAATTACATCGTTCACATTATTTGTACATAATTTGCGCAAATGTAACAACTGGTAAGTAAATTATATACTATATTGTTATATTGTATAAAAATGTTTTATTATACAAGAATAGTCTGTGTTCTCTTATAATGTTTCTTTCAGTACTCAAGATTCTTAAATTTTAATAAAGGATACAAATAAGGGCTTATTAGCTATTTTCTTAAAAGTTTATTTGCGGTTTCCATGTGATTGTGTGACAATGTGCATTCAGCAACAATTAGTATTTTGTGGATGATATTGACCTTGGCTTACTTCGGCAAAGTCTCGTACCGTCTGACTCTTCTTGACCCGTGCATCTGGGAATTTAATCCGCAACCCCTACTGTGAGCCCCATCCGAACCAGACGGTTCTTTCAAGGCACAACGGCACTTCTGCTAATATCTCAAACAGGATGCAGTATTTACTCCGCCCATGCTTGGGGAATTACTCTATATTTGGGCGTTGCAACTTCTGCAAAGCGGGTAACTCACAGCGGCAGCCCGGTCCCGGCGTGCAGATGGCATATCGCAGCAGGCGCCTCGCCGCCGCCGCCGCCAGTGCTGTGGCTACCGCCCTGCATCCGTGACGCTACTACCTCTGCCTAGTGATGGTTCACCGCCAGTGCCAGATTACCGAACAGGCTGCCTGGAGGAGAATTCTAACGGCCGGCTGCTCTGATCGGTAGTTTTCCGTGGTTTCTCCGATCAATACCAGGCGAATGCCAGAGCAGTACCCTAACAAACGGGCCACGGACCGCGCGCGATCTGTCCTTCCTTTTCCTTGTCCTATCCTCTCCCCTTACACACACACTTACACTAACATGCACTACACTATCACATATTCCGGGAAATCGGTCGGGAGCTTAGAGCTTGTCCCGGCTGGGGCGGTGCCCCGCTGGTGGGAGAGTCCTGGTTAGGGGGAAACCCTAGTAGCCGATTGTAGTTCGGCGCCGGATCTCGCCATTCAGCGGGGGAAGATCACCGCCATCTCCTATCCATCCATCCATCCTCCTCCGCCCTCACCATTCAGCGGGAAAAGATCACTGCCATATCCAGAGTAAGAAAACATGCACTACACTTACGGGAATAATGGCCAAGACTGTTGACGCGCCCGGAATCACCAACCAACTAACCGAACAGGCTGATTAGACTGCAGCCTGGGGCGCGCAATTTTTGGGGGCGAATGAATTACAGCGGATTCAAAATTTCATAAGGCGAACATTTGAATGTTTTTCGTAGAAATATTTCTTACCATGTTTGTAACAAAAGAGTGTTAATTAATAAAATATATATCCATTGATATATACAGATAAAACGAATAAAAAATTTCGTATATTTATTGAATCAATCTCCTGGTGAGAATTATTTATACCTATACGTATAATAAATTATTTATACGTACACAATATTAGCGTCGGTTACAAATATTGTACAACAATTTTTTATTCTAAATATTATAAATAGCTTTAATGTTTAAAAAAAGGCAAATTAAAATGGCGCGAAAACATTTGACAGTCTAGGGCGCACATAAGTCAAAATCAGGCACTGCTCACCGCAGGGGTGGGGGATCGTGGCTGCGTAGGGTGGACACGATCTCTGGTGGAGAGTTGTAGACGACCATCCGGACCCTAAGTTTCACAGTGCAACTCACGTCGTTAGCCTCAAGGTGGAGGCAGTTAGTAGGCACATGGTAAACTTCGTGTTGTCGAGCTTGTCCAGTATCCCACCAATTGGGTCAATGGCGCCTAACCTTAGGCTGGATTGGGCCAAGGGGCGTTTGCAAGAGCGTTCAGGATCCCACATATAGAAGTCCAGACGGGGAACACGGACCCCCGTCGGGTAGCCTATTTCCTGGCGATACTCACGTCAATAGCCTCAAGGTGGGCAGTGAGGAGGCGGTATGTGGGCTTCGAGCCGCTCGAACCTTAGTTCGGGTGGCCCCCTGATGGACACTCGGCTTCGTCGGGGCAGTGGCCCGATACTCTAGGCAAAGAGGAGGGACTTATCCTGGTGCATGTGAGTGGTGCATTGTTTGGACTCCGGTACTAGCCAGGATAGCTAGGAGCTCTGAGCTGGCAGGGCGGCCAGACCCAGGCATTGTATGAGGAGGTTGCCGTGAGGGCAAACTGCGTTCCGGCGGCATCCGGGCACCAGCCTGTCGTCATAATTGTGTTGTGGCGAAGGGTGCGGATAAAGGCATGAAGCCCAAGTGTCCATCCCGGGGACCCAAGTCACTGTGTGGGTTTGTCGTCCACGCACGGTCAAGACTGCCAAGTGATGGCAAATTTTAGTAAAACATCGATACTTTGTTATATCATCGAAACGTACTCGATGTCATTGAAAACGCCGTCAAAAAATCGATGTTCAAAATATTGATGTTTTATATATGATGAAACATTTTGAAGTAAAATGCCCTCGTTCTGTTGAGATATAGTACATAACATGTCAACATTAGTTTAAAGTATATTGTGCCTTGATCTACAATCAATGAAGACGAAGACGCTGGGATGCAGAAGATGCCGATGTTGCTATGACTTCGAAAGACTTCGACGCGGCTGGGACTCGGCCGGCGCCGCCGACGCCGACACCGGCGCCGACCCCTCGGAACCGCCGACGCCGGCCGTCTCACCGTCGTCGTGCGGGCCGGCGTTCGTTATGGCCCGGCTCCCTCCATTTAGGGACACTTGCTCCTTTCGGCGGATGGGCCGGCCCCGCGGGAAGAAAGGGGCAGAGCGGGAGGGGGAGGGGGAGGGGCGGTGCGTCCAAGGCCGGCGCCGGCGTCGCGCGGCGCCGACGGTGCCCAGGCGCCTTCCGCGTCCCACAACCCGGCCGCCGCGCCGCCGTCCCCACGGTAGGGCTGCGACACTCATGTCTGTGTTTTCAAAACATCCATGATGTTGTGGACACATCGATGTTTTAATTTTGAGCATCGGTGTTTCAATTTTGAACATCGATGTTTTAATCTTGAATATCGGTAACACTACCCCACAGCTGCCACCACCACCACCACTGACACCACAACCACTACCACTACAATTACCACCACTACCACTATCATCACAACTGCTACCGCCACCATCACCTCCACCGCCACCACCACCACCGCCACCACCATCGCCCCCACCACCACCACCACCATTACCACCACCACCACCACCACCACCACCGCCACCACCACCACCACCACCACTATCACCACTACCACCACCACCGCCCCCCCCCGAGCTATGGAAAGTATGCGAAATTCGATTATCTGTTTCTTAAAGAATGTTATTCGCAATTTTTACCAGGACCATAACTGCCCTTAAAAAGTACTTCCGCATAACTGTCATATTTGAAGCCAGTAAGGAATATTTAGTAGAAGGTCGTGTAAGAGTACATTTACGATGTCGCGCTTTCCAGTCTCGTCTAACCAACCAACAGACAAACTGATTCTTAAAAGGATAAAACCATTTTGGACTCATCGCTGAACATACTGAGTTACGAAATGCATGTCGAGGGGTGAACCCCAATGCTTTCCACCTTCGGTTACGTAGAGATCAATACTGGTCAGCCCAAGTCGAAATCATTATGGACAAAGCACAGAAATAAGCTGGTTCCCTACCTCTATTCCACCATTACCACGTAATACATTATAAATCACCTTTATTTATTATTACTCTATTAATCCGTCCACTGACCGCAGCCATCCATATCTCAGGTACAGCATTTTAAATAATCATTTTATTATGTTAAGCAATAGTGCTTCCTGTAAATAATAACAGTTGATACTCCACAAACATAATTTCGCACAAATCACTCTCCTGTACGCAAATCTTATTTGAACACGCGCGTAACGGTATCTCAATTACCGTATTGTTTTCTATTCTCCTGAAATTAGGAGAAAGGAAAATTATAAGGCACATTCAATTAAATTTCATCAGTTTTAATCAATGGTTATGCTGGATTTGTGAAATTAGTGAGTCAATGTAGTTTTGAATTATTTATTGCGCAATTTGTGTGATGGTCTTGTAGTATTTTATTAATGTAATTCTGATAATTATGCATACACGCCACTTCTTGCAAATGATGATGATGATTGCAAGGTTCATTCATTAATGAAAATGAGTCGTGTTGTAATGTACGGACAAGGAGAAAAATCAAGATATTAATATTGTTGCGTTAGGTAGCATGTAATAACCAACTCTCTTCAGATTTTAATATTTATTCTGCAATAATTCAAAAAGTAAGAGTGTAGAGGTATTGTTTGTTTTAAATAATTTCCAAAATCTTGTTATTTTTGTAACATTGAAAACCACACATACGGCAACATGTATAAATTCAGCACATGTTTAATTTCACCGACTTTTCAAAAATAGATTTAAATTAAAATAGCAATCCCACTGCCAAGTATACCAGATGTTCACCGCAGCTCGTGTAAAAGAAACTCGTAAATTAAACAGGTAAATAGAAAATTCATTGACTACATCAAAAGAAATACCGGGATGAGCGAAGTAGATGTTCCACGCAGTTCAATCGAGGACTGTTTAATCGAGCAAACAAGGCCAATCTCATGCGAGATTTGCGCAGGCGGCTGTCCGTTACACAACAAGCACAGAGCGTCGCGCGCCGGTTGAAGGCCGGCGAGTGGACGGGTAGGTAGGTAGGTAGGTAGGGGGGAGTGGACGAAAAGCGAGCAAAAGGTATTTCAATTACTGTGTTCACACTGGCCTCGATGGCATCCGATCTGACCGGGAGGTCCTGGGTTCCGAGTCCTGACGGGCGGCTGGATTTTCGACAGTAGCTTTTCAGCTAGGTCGAATTCAGTCACTGTCTGGGGGAGAATTCTACCGGCCGGCTGCTCTGATCGGTAGTTTTCCGTGGTTTCTCCGATCAACACCAGGCGAATGCCGGAGCAGTACCCTACCAAACGGGCCACGGACCGCGCGCGATCTGTCCTTCCTCTTCCTTGTCCTATCCTCTCCCCTTACACACACACACTTACACTAACATGCATTATACTACCACATATTCCGGGAGACCGATCGGGAGCTTAGAGCTTGTCCCGGCTGGGGCGGTGCCCCGCTGGTGGGAGAGTCCTGGTTAGGGGGAAACCCCACAAGCCGACGGTAGGTCGGCGCCGGATCTCGCCATCCAGCTAGGAAGATCACCGCCATCTCCTAGAAAAACATGCACTACACGAACGGGACTAATGACCAAAGCAATTTACGCGCCCGGAAACACGAAAAAATCAATCAATCAATCGATGGCATCCGATGGACTACGCGTCGACTGTTCGCTTAGTTATGCGACTTTTTACTTTCTCGCCTTACTACGTAAATAGTAAAGAGAAAGTATTTTAATCGTACGGAGGAAATAGGCCATATTTCGGCAGAAACACATGTATTGATGGACTCTGGAAACGAAAAAGTAGTAAATCTTCCTATTTGTAGTAAATTACATCTAACACGTTATGTATTCAGAATCCACGTTTTGTGGATACTTGATACCGTAAAATTGATTGACGGCAAACCTTAATTTTTTTCTGAAAGAAAATCTATACTAAAAATTAGATCTTTGAATAAGGTCATGAACAGTTTTTTCAAGAAAACAAGTACTTTACGCCTTATTTTCGTTTGAAGTTAATGCAATTTATAAAAGTATATTCACAAAACACTGCAAATTTTTTATTTAAATTATTCCGCGGAGAGAGCAAAGCTCACTTAAAAATGACGCAGATCTATTTTTTTTTGAACGCTCTGAATTTTTGAAAATTGGAAAACTTTAGAAAATGGGAGGCAGTATGTGCTGTTGGAGCTTCACTAGTTTCTCTTTAGAGTTCTGTTGGAAATTGTTTCATGTGTTTGATGTGTTTCCGTTGACTCGGGTGAAATAATTGGAATTATTTTTGTCTTGTGGTCGCTCGCTTTCCATGTCCATCATTCAAGGAATTTGCGACAGCTGAAATTATATGTACGTATCGTTTATTACGTTTGATTTCTTTTTTAATTCGTCAATGCAGAAATTATTATTAATAATTCTTCCATTAAGAAGGCCCAACTTGTGTCGAAATATTTAAAAGAATGGAATGATCTGTTATAATGGGGAGAGTAATTTTATGCCCTAAAAGATCTTGAAATATGTCTTTAAAAATATGCATTTATGACTTAAAAATTCTCAAATATTCATTTTAATATGCCATTAAAATTACAACATTTCACAAATTACAATATTTCATTTCCTGCATTAACCATTCTTGATAAAATGCACGGGAAAGGTGCTTGGAATGAAAAGATATTTTTGTGCAAATATAATATAATCTACCTTACTTCACAGGAGAAATAAATTAAATAGTTACCTTAAAGTGAAGTACATTATGTCTTGCTGCCTGCTTTAAAAAAATGATATCACGACATTTCCTACATTTGAATATGTATTTTATCATCTACGGAAAAGAAAAAAACACGCAAACTGTGACAAGCTCTTTGTAATCGATGAGCGCTCACAAATAAATAGATCGCACGAAAAGTTAAAACATTTGAGAGATAAGTCTCTATTTTAATGAAATATGCAAAATAAGCACATATAATTACACGAATATGCATCAACAGGAAAAATCGCGAAAATTTGCACGAATATGCACTAACATCTACATAGCATCAAATTTTCGCCAAATGTCAAGAAATTTCATTTAGGTATGCTCTGAACCAACAGACAAAATATATGCAAAATTATAGAAATCCGCTCCCTAGTTATAAGTTTATGGTTAAAATCTTCTCGCACCTTTGCTTGTCATTAAACACTTTTCGTTTTTAAACCGATTGAATTTTGAATTTGAATGTGACACCAGCCGCAATTGCAGACTGTTTCTGAGCACCTCATTTCGATTTTGTTGTAAATAGTAATTTATTTATAATTAGCATTTTTAACCAAATTCATAGGGTAGAAAGTATACAATTCGCCCTCCCTTTTATTTTTTGTTCATCCATCCAAGAGAAGATTTTTCCTTTCCATTTTAGAGATAATATCACGGTGATATTATTTTCATTTCGTGATATTCTGATTGTGGAGTGCAAAAAAGCAAACAACATTATCACTTATTCCAAGCATAGTGACTTTTCAAATATTTTTATTTCTACAATCGCTGATGACACATCAAAACATTGGATTTAGTGAGATGTCTTAAATATTAGACTACTGTTTTCTCAGGATAATTTCGTAAATTCTGTAATTAACTTGTGATATATCAATTTGTCTGCTTCGCTTTCTTTACCCCCCGAAATTAATGTTTCTGAAGATAGCCCAGATCAATTTTATAATTAAGAAATTGTACGTGAACAATATTCATTCCTCTGTTAATTTAAACGTACTTGACAGGTATTTTACACTACCTCTCCCAGAAATTACGCGTCAACCTTATTATCTTCTTTCGTACGCTACATAACCTAATACTTATCTTTGAAGAAGTCATATGTCTCTCTTGTGCCCGTAACCTATCTCACCAGTCATTGAGCCGATATGCTTATTTCTATTCCGCCATTGCTACCCTCTCCATTGTTCAATCTCACCCATTTGTTAATCCCCCTGACCTATCCGTCTCCCTTAATCCCCCAACCATCTGGCCGTCCTTGCCTTCGATCGTGCGTCGTCCATCTTGCAGTAGCCGCGCGGCGCCTCGCCCGTCCGTCCACCCATTCGTCCCTCCGCCCGTCGTCGCCTCCGCCGCCGCCACTGCCGCCCCCCCTCCCGGCACCGCCGCCGCCTCCACCTCCGTCACAGCCTCCGCCGCCACCGCCTCCTCCGTCGCCACCGCCACGGCCACCGCCACGGCAGCCTCCGCCGTCCACGCCCCCGCCCCCTCCCCCGCCCCCGCCCCCGCCACTGCCATCGCCTTCCCCCGCCCCGCCCCCGACCCCGCCATCGCCACCGTCACCGCCACTGCCACCGCAACTCCGCCACCGCCACCGCAAACCCACTACCGCCTCCGCCTCCGCCACCGCCACCGCCTCCGCCACCGCCTCCGCCTCCGCCTCCGCCGCCACCGCCGCCTGCGCCTCCGCCGCCGCCGTGGCGCGTCGGCACCCGTGGCTCCATGCCAGCCGCGATATTACGCGCGCCGCTATGCTCCTTTTTCCCCGCCCCGCGCTCGCGCCTCCTGTGGCCGCCCGCCAAATTACTGGAGGGTTGTGGTCAAATTCTCTTTATGATTTTACATCGGAGGAAAAGCGGACAATCCGTCTTCATACTCGTTCGCGTGCGGTCGGTTGCAGGCAGGGTGATGACGTGACACACTGGGCCGAAATGGCTCAAGAGATACAAATAAGTTCATACAGAAAATGAATGTGAATTAATAAATAACTAAATAAATATATAATTTCGGGTTTAAAAGAAAAGAGGATAAAATATCCAACTCCAAATGGGTATTTTTTATGGATAAAAATATTTAAAAAATGTTTTTCGAGTTGGAAATACGTAATCGTGAATAATATTAAAGTGCAAATTTCATCTGTAATGTTTACAGCTTTTGAAGTAACGATATATAGTAGAAAAAAGAGATTTGTTAAGGAAAACATCCATTTAATCATGAAACATCTCGATTTCATCATCACGAAATTTTCGGAAAATTACATTCCGTGTGTAAAATGAAGATGTTTCGACAAATCATTTTCGAACATCTTTGATATAATATCTTGAAAAAATATTTCGAAATAAAGAATTCCACAAATAAATAAGTATACAAATTCTTTACAATAATAATATCACTATCAAGCAAACCTTCCTATGAAATATAATATTTAATTCTGTCTGTAAACTTCTCAGTTGAAATAGTAGAAAATCCCACCGGGAGCGGTAGCTCAGTGCATCAACTGATGTCACTGCAGCGCTTCTAACCGGGAGGTCCTATCTTCGACTCCTGACGGCGGCAGGATTTTCGACACTACGTTTTCAGCTATGTCGAATTCAGTCGCTGACGGGAGAAGAATTTTAGCGGCCGGCTGCTCTGATCGGTAGTTTTCCGTGGTTTCTCCGATCAACACCAGCCGAATGCCGGAGCAGTACCCTACCAAACGGGCCACGGACCGCGCGCGATCTGTCCTTCCTCTTCCTTGTCCTATCCTCTCCCCTTGCACACACACTAACATGCACTACACTACCACATATTCCGGGAGACCGGTCGGGAGCTTAGAACTTGTCCCCGGCTGGGGCGGTGCCCCGCTGGTGGGAGAGACCTGGTTAGGGGGAAACCCCACTAGCTGACGGTAGGTCGGCGTCGGATCTCGCCATTTAATGGGAGAAGATCACCGCCGTCTCCCAAGAAAAGAACATGCACTACACTAACGGGAATAATGACCAAGGCAGTGGACGCGCCCGGAAACACGAAAAAATCAAATTATCAATCAATTGAACATCCTTGATATATCTTAGAAAAAATATTTGGAAATAAAAAATTCTACAAATAAATATGTATACAAATTCTTTATAATATAATAATAATAATAATAATAATAATAATAATAATAATAATAATAATAATAATAATAATAATTTCTCTATGAAATATACTTTTGAATTCTGTCTGTAAACTTCTCAGTTGAAATAGTAGAAAATCCGCCATGAATATTGTCCTGTCACGGCCCACTGTGCGTTGTCGCGTTTGTGGAGCGTGTGATCTGTTCGGACACGCGGCCTCGTGCAGGGAGCTGAGGGGGCGTGCCCGAGTTCATATTTAATCTTCAAACTTGTTTTACTGATCAGCATCCGCACCGCTGCCGACTGGCAGCAACATTAGCGCGAGGATGGGCATTTATCAAGCTATCGGAGGCATCGTGAGTAATTTTGCGACGATTAATCTGTCGTTTCAGTACTGCCTAATGTTCCATCTTTCTTGATGTCGTTTGTTATGTCGGGCTTCGTATCGTGTGTAACAGCTGTTTTTTTTCTTGCTTGATTTCGTGGTGGAGAAGGTACACAGGTTTTGCATGAAAACAAACTTGATACACGTGGCACAATATGCGTGGAGATTAGTTCAGTAATGATGTACGATCACGATGCAAACAAATTTGAGAAAATTCGGATGATTTCTTTCAGCTGGATTCGGGATAATCAGCAGACTTTAAAAGATGTAACTTTCAAGAACCCGAATTACTCTATAAAATGGAGGAGGTCAATTAAGTAATAATGAATACAAGGTCACAAAATGAGTATAGTATATTTCATACTTTAGGATTTGTGCATAAAAGTACAGAAAAAAGTGTTTAAAAAATTGTGCAAAAAATGTAAATATTCTTGCAATAGCTTATAATATTTCCATCAAGCTTTTCCTGAAAATTTATAGCACTTCGTTGAATAGTTTCTTAAATAAACTGTAATAATTGGTCAAATGTACAGACAAATTAACTAGAGAGAGAGAGTGGAGACTTTATGATTCCCTTTGAGTTATTGATTTGCTGTTAATTGGATGTTTAGCTTTTTTGTATCACTCATTAATTATTAATGAAACTGGAAATATTTAAATATAAAATGTTATTGAATATTGTATTTCAAGTGGAATCAATATTTGTACAAATAAATTATTATATTTTGAGAAAAAAAGTAATTGATAACCATTTCATACAACCCTGAATGAATGTTTGTGATGAATGATTTTTGTTTTTGAATGAATATTCTGTCGCGAAGAATTAGTATTATTTCCTGACCAGTTAATGTTTTTCTGTCCAACGATAGCAACTTGTAGTTACTTTGAATGTTTTAAAACATTGGAATGACACCTTCCCTTCTATCTTTCCTGGCAGAACTACTATCTAAAATAAACGGCGCATCTTGGAAACTAGCCAGCACACACTAATCTTTCACACCTCGTGAAAACAAGAAAAGTGACTAGATTAAATGCCATCATTCCTTTCTTAGAAATTCGAGTGAGTCAAAACATAGGAAGAAACAATTCTGGACAATTGTAAGTGTTGCTGTAATGGCTACAGGCAATTTTTAAACTTGGCATGTAATTTATTTACGCAGATTTTCATTAGGGTAAAGAATAATTCTGAGAAGGCCATTTCTGTATGTAAATATTGGACTCAGAATAATTTGCAATATCATCGAAGGAACATTTTATATATTTAAGAACCAATGATATGTGAACGAATGATAGGTAGAACGATATTTAAGAACGAATGATAGGTGTATGTAATAATATATTACAATTATTTTCTAGAAGTGGCCTCTAAGATAACTCATGGCCAGCGTACTAGCTTCCCGTGATGTGATCTCGGGTTCGAGTCCTGATCGAGACAAAAACATGAGTTGTAGCGTTTTTTAAAAAATCCTCTCAGTTTCTATAGCTGTGTGAAGAAGATAAGCTCAGGCAGGCAGAGTTAGCTAGTTACGGTGAAGGGAATACACCTTGCTCGTCACATATCTCTCTTACCTCCCCCCCCCATAGGGTGGGAATTAAACCAGGCATGGGTGGCACCATTAGATAGCCGGCAAAGTCGGACAGTCGATCCCCAAATGCCAAATACGGTTCCTTTTTCTGCAAGTTATTTAAAAATATTTTGGAGGTATGTCAATGACACATTTTTTTTAAAACTTTGCTGTTCTTATGGTCCTTTCCGCAGAAACACTGATGACCACGTTGGAAGAACTAGTTCATTAATCACTATGTCAAAGCTAACTGATGAAATGGTCTATTCCTGTTGCTTGCCCAAATTGCGGTCTTCCAATATCTATCAAGCACCTTGTAGTTGATTGCCATGTGATAACGACTTAGCGAACAAATTTTAACATTAATAGTGATCTCCACTGTATATTCAATTTTTATTCCGATCACATGAAGATTATTCAACTCCTTGCCAAGTTTAATCTGATAAACTGTATTTAGCAATTTGCTATACATTGTCAGCCTTATGTGCAGGTTCTATACAAAGAATTTATCTCTAATGTATGTGCATTCCATGAAATTTTGTAACCGTTGGGTATTTACAAGTACTGTAGTTGTAACTACTGTATTTTTGTAACTGTTGTCGGTTCACTATGTTCCTTCGACTGCACAACTGCTCTCTAAATGGACAGATACTAAAATAAGATTTCAACGTGATCGCGGGGGAGACTGACTCTAAGAGAACGCTGAAGTTTCCTGGAAGCGATTTCGTATGGCGAAGGTTCGGATTTGTTTTAGACATTTAAAAAGAATAAATTATTTAAAGTCGCATTAACTACGAGTTCATTAACGACAACTATTGATTTGACGTTAGGGGTATCTGTATGAAGTGACAGGATGATGAGCTTCAACGCTTGTCACATAATTTCTCCGTCAGTGGAGAGCAGGAGAATGGGAGAGTATCTGAGAATGGGAGCTCGATTCAATGGTCTTAAGGACATGGAAAGAAGAATTACATGTGATTTGTGGCCCACTATTTTAAGAACTGCTCCAACATGTTTTCTGAAATTGACTGGAGTAAACCACGGATAAGATTGATTGGAACTGCTAGTCTCTAGAATTCTCATAAAAACTGTGGTTGGCTTCGGTCCCCGGCTAATTAGATGGTGCACAAAAGCTCCGCACTGTCGGGACTCGAACTTAGGACTAGCCCCCTGGTCTACACAGCTAAGTTGCAGTCGGACCTACGTACCTCATAGCAACTGAGAAAGTTATGGCTACACCTTATAAATCCTTTGTATTGCGAAATAACTACGTCGTATTTAGTAGAAATACTCCAGACTTAAAAGTGTCTACAGCTTAGATTTTTCTATTATTGGATAATAATATAATTGTGTGCTAAAAACCTTTGAAACAGGTTCGACATGGGAGCGATCTTTCTATTTCAAATCATCTCTCGCCTTTAACACAGAATTGAAGGTCAAAATTGAACATGAATATTTTTGATTCCATTGTCATTTGTTCCATTTTCAGTACCCAGAAATACGATCACGGTTACTGATTGGTCATTATTTTCTTCGAAGTGTTCAGAATGGTTATCTTTTCTCCACTGTGCTTCTTCATAAAGAAATACTAGGCAAAATTTACTACACCTATTGTTGGCGGTTCCTCGCGTGCCGCATGTTTGCTGTGAAACGACTTCTCCATGTTTCCGCTACCAGCAGAGACTTTTTTGCCAAGACATGGATTTGAAAGACGTAACACGACAATTCTGGTGATAATTATACTGCACATGCGCCGGCATCATATGACGGGATTTCGATTGACGGGTCCCGTCAATCTCTCTGTTACCGTCGTCTACGACAAATGTGTTCGTAACATACACTTTACGAAATCACTAAACACAAATTCAACACCAACACACAATTAGAATGGAAGTAATGAAAAATACAATATACATACTACCAATGTGATATGGCAGTATTAATTGGTAATTTTTCTCACGTTAATTCAAATATGTCAGTGACGTAATTGTTTAGGATTTGGAGGTTATGTATATGGTGAGGCTACATTGATTGTCACGAAAAATTAATTATCTGAGGGCGTTATAATTGCCAAACATTTCCAAAGTAGAGAGGGTTATCTAGGAAGCTATAGTTTTCTTTGAAGACACGTGTAATATATATTCATATGATACAATGAGATTTCATGTATTATACGTTTTACTACCTTATAATGCTAATAAAAGCAAAAATAGACTCAGAGATAGACAGATGTTCCATAAACTACAATTATATCTTATTAGAGGTATTCAGTTCCAATTAGTTCTGAGTTTTAACGTACGTTTTTGATAGTACGACATGCACAAAAACAGGGAGTGGTAGCTCAGTGCATCAACTGACGTCACTGCAGCGCCTCTGACCGGGAAGGTCCTAGGTTCGAGTCCTGACGGCGGCAGGATTTTCGACTCTAGCTTTTCAGATAGGTCGAATTCAGTCGCTGTCTGTAGAATTCTAGGGGACGGCTGCTCTGATCGGTAGTTTTCCGTGGTTTCTCCGATCAGCACCAAGCGAATGTCGGAGCAGTACTCTTAACAAACGGGCCACGCGCGATTTTTCCTTCCCCTTCCTTGTCCTGTTCTCTCCCCCTTACACACACATTAACATGCCCTACACTACCACACATGCCGGGAGACCGGTCGGGAGCTTAGAGATTGTCCCGGCTGGGGCGGTGCCCCGTTGGTGGGAGAGTCCTGGTTAGGGGGAAACCCCACTAGCCGACGGTAGGTCGGCGCCGGATCTCGCCATCCAGCGGGGGAAGATCACCGCAATCTTCAGTGAAAAATATGCAATACACTTACGGGAATAATGACCTAAGCTGTTGAAGCACCTGGAATCACTAATCAATCGACATGCAAAAACTCGTTTTTTTGAAGATACGTTATTTCCTTTTGACGATACTGTTTACGTACTACGACAATGGATTTCCCTTCGTGCAAAAACACTGTATTATCTTCGGTGAGCAGCAAATTTGAGGGGTGGGTTGCTGACCGCAGGCGGTCGACCTCCGCTGGGCTGCGAAGACGAGTGGTCCCATCGCGGGCGCCGCCGCCGGCGGTGGAAGGGTCTCCAGGATATTTGTAGAGATCGCCTGATACGCGGCGCGCTCACCGATAAGGGATCGCACGTATACATTATCATCCACCCGCACCCGCGCCTCTAGAGGGAGGGGGAGGAGCTGGTTTGTTGCGGGGGCATATCGCGCGTGCTGCATCGCCGCTGTATTTCAAAGCGCCCCCGTCGCAGCTGCCGCCGGCCGTCGGCGCCACGGGGCGGCCCGAAGCGGAACTCGCAAGACCTACGTGGAAACGGCGTTTAGCGCCATTCAGCCAATGGGAGTACGTAGTAGTCCCCTCACAACGCTCTCGTGCATGTTGTGAAATAAAATAGCGTATTATAAAACGTGCCAAGGAAGCGGAACTCGCAAGACTTGGAAACGGCGTTTAGCGCCATTCAGCCAATGGGAGTACGTAGTAGTCCCCTCACAACGCTCTCGTGCATGTTGTGAAATAAAATAGCGTATTATAAAACGTGCCAAGGAAGCGGAACTCGCAAGACTTGGAAACGGCGTTTAGCGCCATTCAGCCAATGGGAGTACGTAGTAGTCCCCTCACAACGCTCTCGTGCATGTTGTGAAATAAAATAGCGTATTATAAAACACGTGACGTGTTAGTGACAAGGAAAGGGAGATCACGTGTAAATTTAAGAGATAAATAGAAGAGAAATATTGCCCTTTTTCGGTTGAGAAATGTTTTATATTGCCCTTTTTTGGTTGACACTCCTTGCTACCGACGTCGATGCTACGGAGCTCTCAAAAGCAACATTCCATGGACATTCACTATTAGTACTTCAACCGATGTTTATGGTCACCGTATGCTGAGGATCGAATTAAATTTATCAAAGTCACGGAAATGTAATCATTTATTTTGAGAGAAAAATTAAACTTAATATGAAGAAACTTAAATTGAAATTTAAACTGACTAAATGATAAAAAATGCTTATAGTATGTATTTTTATGCAAAAGAAAAGACGTGAAATCGGAACCAATCACATGAAAAGAAACTCAATTAAATGAGAAGAGATTTTCCACAAAGTTCGACACTCCTCTGTGGAAGATCACACTAAAAGAAATTTTTGTAACGATTATTTTATTATTAGCACACAGATAAGAGTGCGATTGATGAACATGTATTGACATGTATAAACATTTTTCCTATTTTTGCATACATTTATAACCAATATATGACAAAAACAATGGAGCTGGAGATTTTCAATAGAGGAGAATTCTACAATTTTTCGCTTACTGTAAAATAATTTTAATTAGTTTCGTTCTCATTTGTTTTCTTCACACTGTGCGTATTGAAGTTCGTACTGGACCGTTAACTCTGAAACGTACTGATCTATAATCTAAATGAGTCGTAAATTAGCTCAATGATCTCCCAAACAATCGTAACAGCGCACCAAATCATTCTAGAGTTACAATGCCATTTTATTCTTCAAGAATAAGACCGTCGTAAATCTCGGCACTATTTCTTCGATAGATAACCCCCCGACAATCACACGTAAAAGGAAACGATCCGGAAAAGACACTACCGCCCACCCCACTCCAAAAGCACTTTTCCTTCCGGCGCCCCTCGCTCGTTGAGGCCGTCGTCAACAGCGAAGGGGTTCTTCGTAAAGCACTTGAGCGAACGCCCCCTGGCGCCGGGGCGAACTGTCGCGCTTTGCTCAGCCTCTCTCCCCTGCCGTCCGACCGCTGGCGCGGCGCCACACGGCGCTTGATTTACTCTCCGGCGCCGCTGCGCGGGAATGTGTGGTGCCTCGTGCCCCGCCCCCTCCCCGCCGCACCCACCCCCGCTACGCCCCTTTCCGCACCACCCTGCTCCGCCCCGCTACGCTCCGGCTTTTCCCGCCCGCCCCTCTCCACCCCACCCCGCTCCGCCCCTCTCCTCCCCGCCCCGGCCCTCTCCACTCCGCTCCGCCCTTCTCCACCCCGCCCCGCTTTGCTCTGCTCCGCCACTTTCTCCCCGCACCGCCCTGTCCGCCCCATCGCGTTACACTCCGTCCCGTCACACTCCGTCCCGCCTCGCTAAGTCCATCTCCCCTCGATCCACCCCGCTCCACCCCGTCTCCTCTCATCCCGATCCGCCACGCCGCCTCGCAACCCTTTCCCCTCTACCCCTCACATCCTCGCCCTGCACCTCCCCGACCCACTCCGCACCACCCACTCCCACCCCGCGCCGCTCTGTCCCTCCCCGCCCCTCTCCGCTCCCGCTACCCCGCCCACCTCCCCGCGTCACAATCCGACCTGTCACACTTCGTCCCGCCCCGCCTCATCCCACCCCGTTCTGCCCCGCCCCGGTGCGCTCCGCCCTGCCCCGTCCATCCCCTCTCTGCCTCACACCCGCCCCGCCCTCCTCCGCCGCCCCCTCCGCTCTTTCTCACCCCCGCCCGCCCACCCACCTCCGTGTCACACACCGCCCCGTCCTCCCGTCCCGCCCCGCTTCGTCCCCACCCCACTCCGCCCCGGCGCTCTGCCCTCCGCTTTCCCTCCGCCCGCTCCGCGCACCCGCTCGTGCCTCCAGCCTTTCTGCCGGTTTGGCCCGCCCCATCTCTGCCCTCCACCACCATGCCATCTGCCTTACTGGGCTCTTGCCTTCCCTTACCACAGTTGTGATCGTTCCCCGCTGATGAATGCCACATCTTCGGGGCATGTGTACACTTTAAGGGCCGTGCTATTCGGGGGAAGCTGTGGTTAGTCTCGTCGTATTTCATTCCCTGCGGGAGATACACATTTGTAGTATTCTTTAGTTCCTCGGTACTGTTTCTGGGTACATGAGCGGGAGAGCGTTTCCGTAAAATATGCTATCCCTTTTCAAAATTAATTTAGATAACGGGAGTTTACAAGGATTATTTAAAACTTCATGCCATCAGAAGGAAACTTTCCAAATAAGCAGTGACACGATCTGTTACTACGAAAATATGATTTAGGTATCTACTGAATATGTAATGTTTCTCCCTCAGAGAAAATAAGATAGAGAATCAATAATATACTGTAGGGTTTAAGCATATCATTTACATTTACACATTACTGCATGGAGAATAAAACGATGCGAGAAAAATAAAGAATGAAAATACAATAAACAATATTTGCGCATTTTTTAACATTAATAATAATAAATAACTGATAAGTAATTCGAAAAGAAAGTTAATTGAACGTCAAAATAAGCCAAAATTGTAGACATTTACTTTTACAATTACATTTTTTACTAGATTTAATATGAAATTAGTTTATTGGGCCTTCTTGGGCGAAATTATTTGCTTTGAAGAATATGGTGACATTCTTGAAACAAATGTTTCGTACTGCCAGTTCTTCACTTTGTATTGTAGGGTAGTCGGTGGGGTGCTGGAGCATCGTCGCTAGTAGAAGCAATGAAATAAGCCCAAAAAATATTTAGGTCTAAACATCGACACCAAGCTAAACTGGAAACATCATGTTAACAATAAAGTAATACAGACTAAAAACAAACTACCACAACCAAATCCAATAATCAGTAGAAACAGCAATTTACCAATTGACACATCACTCACAATATGCAAAATAATTGTTGGACCGCTCCTACAGTGAGCATACCCAAACTGACAAAGTACCGCCAAGATCAACCTAAATGTAATCCATATAGAGTAAAACTTGCTCAATGCGAAACTGTATAACGCGGAAATCTTGTATAATGTGAACTTAAATAGCGGTTCAGCCAATCACAAATTCTACAGTATTACATTGCATCAAGCGGAGTCTTGTGTAATACTGAAAAACATTCTGCTCCATTGAGGTTCCGCATTGAGCAAGTTTTACTATAATTCAACGAACATATGTAAATTTAATTAACAGAACAATGTACATGTCATTTCAAGGAAAATAATAAAATCAAAAAAAGAAGAAATGTGAAGAAGCGAGTTCATGAATTAGTCCAGGCGAGGGATAGCTTCGAGTTCCGACGGTGGTTTTCGACACTAGCTTGTAGGCGAGGTCGAATTCAGTCGCTGTTTGGGGGAGAATTATAGAGGCTGGCTGCTCTGATCGGTAGTTTCCGTGGTTTCTCCGTTCAATACCAGGCGAATGCCGGAGCAATACCCTAACTGCCACGGACCGCACACGATCTTTCCTACCTCTTCCTCGTCCTATCCTCTCCCCTTACACACACATTTACACTAACATGCACTACACTACCACATATTCCGGGAGACCGGTCAGAAGCTTAAAGCTTGTCCCGGCTGGGGCGGTGCCCCGCTGGTGGGAGATACCTAGTTGTAGAAAACTCCCCCTAGCCGACGGTAGGTCGGCGCCAGGTCTTGCCATAAAGCGAGCGAAGACCACCGCCACCCGAGCAAAAATCTCGCACTAAACGTACGGGACTAATGACCATAGTAGTTCACACGCCCAGAATCACTAAAAACCAACCAATCATTTTAAAGAAAACAATAAAATAAAAATGCAGCAAGTTTTACTGTAATTCACTAAACGTGTGTAAATTTAAATAACTGAACTATGTACACGTCATCTGAAGTAAAACAATAGACTGAAAATAAAGAAGGAATGAGGCCAAGCGAGTTCATGAATTAGTGGTGACCAGGGGGGTTGCGAGGGGCGACCTCCAGTGGCGAGTGTCACGTCCCGCGCAGCTGTGTCGCTCGTAACACTGACCCATCGCCGCGCCGCGCCGCGCCGGCGAGTGACACGCGTTGCCAAGTGCGGGTGGGCGGGCGGTCGGGCGGCTGTTGGTGTTGGCACGGAGTCCTGGGCGCGTGCCCGCGGCGGCCTGCGCTCAGCTGATTCGAGACGCCCCTCCGGCCATCCGTCCCCGTCGCCCTCCCAGTCGCCGCCTGTAGCCTAGCGCTGTACACCCAAGGTCACGAGTTGTTTATGTGTTTTAGCTGCCCTGCGGAGCAGCTCCAACTAACTGGCGAAGACCGACTTGATTGATTGATTGATTTTTTTCGTGTTTCCGGTCGCGTCAACTGCTTCGGTCATTAGTCCCGTTAGTGTAGTGCATGTTTTTTTCTCGGGAGATGGGGTGATTTTCCTCTCGCTGGATGGCGAGATCCGGCGCCGACCTACCGTCGGCTGGTGGGGTTTCCCCCTAACCAGGACTCTCCCACCAGCGGGGCACCACCCCAGCCGGGACAAGCTCTGAGCTCCCGACCGATCTTCCGGAATATGTGGTAGTGTAGTGCATGTTAGTGTAAGTGTGTGTGTAAGGGGAGAGAATAGGACAAGGAAGGAGAAGGACAGATCGCGCGCGGTCATGGGGCAGATAAAGAGGAAATATCGGATAGCGAAGTTTTTGCACCAATACGTAAGCCAAATTTTATAACGAATCAAGTCCGTTATTTGGAATATTGGCCGCGTGTCGTTCAATACTTTTCGTAATACCTACTTGCAAGAAAACAAATCATAGAAGTAAGAAATATCTTTTCTTTAAATAAGAGTACTCATGAATGTGTGTATGTTCTTTGGCACAGATAGTCTACACGGGCTAATGCCTACCAGCAGCGTTCCAGCCTTGCGGCCATGGGTTGAGAAGTACGTGTGGTTAGCACATAGATATCCCTACGCCGTGTTCTGGTCCTCTTAATCTGAGAAGTGAGCTCATCGTCGCACAGCAACGGATTCTGGGACATTGCAAGGAAAGCTCACCGTTAATTTTTGCCGACCGGGGTTGCGCCGTGGAAAGCGAGCACACTAACCAACGAAACACCAAGGCTATAAGAGTACTCATACGTCGTATTTATTTACAACTCTTGTGTTTGATTTTACTTGGGAGAAACTGGTGGTTAACAGCGGTTTTCGTTCCTCTATTTAGTTACGTTAGGTCGATATAACAGTGCGATACAACGAAAACAATCGTTTAATATTTTCTTTCTGTGAATATTTGTCTGCGTATATAGAAATACAAAACAAACTGACCTATCGATGTCACCAAACATCACGCTTTCTCAACCGTCGTCATTCATAACCAGCTTTCGCTTCCCCGCACTTCGGTGCCTTATGCTCTCTTGTCCCAGTGCTGCCCAGTAAATAGACCATTCCGCATATGGAGAGGCTGAGGGCGCGTCCATATTTGCGGAATTCGCCGCGACGCGGAGGGGGGGGCAGGGGAGCGTCGCGCACCGTCTGACGAAGAACGGGCCCTTTGAGGGCCCCGCCCGCTCACCGCCCCTTCGGCTGCTGTGATACTCATGAGCCTTCTGCGTGTGTTCGTTTCCGGAGGCAACGCCAACGGGTTTGGAAATACACCGCAGAGAAATGCTTTTTTTTACTTTCCCGCCTTACGAAGTTTTTCGTAGGAGGAGAAGTTACGTAATCGTGCGCCGGAAAACGGCGATTTTTCGCCAGAAAAACTCTTATTGCTGTGGGAAGGAAAAAGTGGATAAATCCTATTGCTAAATTTGGAGAAAAAATCCTCTAACACGTGTTGTATCTAGAATCCATGGTTTGTTGGTTCTTGTTACCGAAAAATCGATTGACGGTAAAACGTCTTTCTGTCTGTCTCTGTCTCTGTCTGTCTGTCTGTCTCTGTCTGTCTCTGTCTGTCTCTGTCTGTCTGTCTCTGTCTGTCTGTCTCTGTCTGTCTGTCTCTGTCTGTCTGTCTGTCTCTGTCTGTCTGTCTATCTCTGTCTGTCTGTCTGTCTCTGTCTGTCTGTCTCTGTCTGTCTGTCTCTGTCTGTCTGTCTCTGTCTGTCTGTCTCTGTCTGTCTGTCTCTGTCTGTCTGTCTGTCTGTCTCTGTCTGTCTGTCTGTCTGTCTCTGTCTGTCTGTCTCTGTCTGTCTGTCTCTGTCTGTCTGTCTTTCTCTGTCTGTCTGTCTCTGTCTGTCTGTCTCTGTCTGTCTGTCTCTGTGTGCCTGTCTCTGTCTGCCTGTCTCTGTCTGCCTGTCTCTGTCTGCCTGTCTCTGTCTGCCTGTCTCTGTCTGCCTGTCTCTGTCTGCCTGTCTCTGTCTGCCTGTCTCTGTCTGCCTGTCTCTGTCTGTCCGTCTCTGTCTGTCCGTCTCTGTCTGTCCGTCCGTCCGTCTGTCCGACCGTCCGTTCGTCCGAGGTCAATGCTAGCGCCTAAACCGATCAACCAATTTTCTTCAAAACTGATATTATCTAGTGGATCTGAAAGAACTCATGAATTTGAGATTTTCAAACGCATATTTTGATTTTCGAGGTGTTTATTTGAGTGTGTTTGGCAGGGGAGAGGAGTAACGTTGATGGTAGCGATTCCATTACAAATGGAGAGAGAGTTTTAAAGCGATTGTACTTAATATTTCACCGCCATCTCCCGTGAAAAAACATGCACTGCACTTACGGGACTAATGACCAAAGCTGTTGACGCGCCCGGAATCACTAACCAACCTACAGTTTGACTCAAGCGCCTCTAGTGGCAGACTCAATCATTAATGGTAATCGGTCATTTCGATTTTGTGGTAGGTATGTCAAGTGCGTTTATGTGAAGTGATATATTGTGATAAATTTCCTTTTCCCAATTCGTGACTTCCTATTTTTATTTTCTATGTTCCTCATAGTTAATGAATACCAAATAAAGACCAACACTGACTGTTAATAGTTACACTTCGTGATGTGTTTGGTAAGCTGATAAAACTGACAGACTTTGAGAATCAGATGATTATGATTGTTTCACTGAGCTGGAAAGTACACTTGGTTTGACGATGTATTGAGGCGAATTACTTTTATTGTTTGGGTCGGTATTCAGACCGAGAGATAGTAGGCAATTATCCATGTCGGTTTTTTGTTTAATTGTATTTATTTATTTTAGGTCACTTTCCAACAATGTGGTAATTAACGCAGGTCTTTTTTTGAATTTTGAACAAAAAAATCTTTATTATTGCTTTTTTATTTATTTAAAGCATACTAATCTAGGAAAATGGGAAAAATACAAAATGAACCTAAATTACATACTATCTGGGAAAATTACATGATTAAGATTGGTGCAAAACGAAACAAACATAAACAAACCGCAGAGAAAATCGTGTCACTTGGGTTAGGGATATTAAATAAGGCCAATTATTTTCTATTTTGCACTGAAAATTAGCATTGTTTTTTTTATTCTGTGTTCTTTATGTGTAGTATTTGGTTTCTAGGTCGACGATTTCCTCCTAGGCGGGGATTCTACGCAAACGCTTATTTTACGTAGGCTAATGAGGAACTTCATAAAACAATGCGTTTGTAGGTCTGTCCAATGGATTTCCTCATTTATAAGGATATCTATATTTGATACATCAGTTAACTTAGAAAATACGTTTATGTACTCAATGATTTTTTCAAGAAGTGTCTGGCGTATAAAATTGACGTACAATTATCTTAAAATACAACTTAAAGGTTACATGAAAAATGTGCGTCAAAAAATAAATATTTTCATACACTAAAACCTCGTATCCAACTTTCGTTTAAGCTCGAGGAGAAATTACATTTTTTATTTGTTGTAAAGCATTGATGGAATGCATTCGAAGCACAGTTATCTGGCTTTCAGACCCTCTATATGCCATAAAAGAGCACTTCAAAACTTTTAAAGGCCTTTATTGAAATGGAAATTCGCAACCGCTTCGGACTCGGCTTTTGGCCATGTCTCGCGCTCGCACTCTGTTATTTTCCCGTTCAGAATGTACCTCGCGGAACTTGAAATGTATTCAGCAAGTTGCGAACTGACGGTCGTTTACGGTGTATGTTTTGACTCCCTACATACCAATGCGCTAGCATGGCCTTCTCAGTATTCCTTGCATATATCCCGATCGTTATGGCGTCAACGTTCTTTTGAGATATATGCACATTCCTTTTACAAAAAAAATGTTCTGGATTTTAAGGAACCAAACATGTCAATGAAATGTGACGGCATGAATTTTTCTTTGAAGATAACTGATTTATTTGACTTCCCAATGTATACAAGAAATGTAATATTTCGAAAACTTGACTGCACCTGCGTTCATTACAACGTACTGTATGAGCATGTAACTAATTGTGTCACAAACAACATAAATGTATCTGAAATATACTTTCTTTTTTCTTTTCAATGAATATCTACCAATTTTTATTAATCAAACAGTTCAACATATTTTTGACATTCAAAAATAAATGTATTTAGCGTATATTATTACATACAATATTTTTTGATGACGTTTCGCCTACACCTTTTAGCCATCTTCAGACCTGATAAATTACAGTTGTAATCTTAATATACTAGCATATTTACACTATATACATTATTATTATTATTATTATTATTATTATTATTATTGTAAACGTGCTTACTTGCGCTCGCTGTTCCTTCATTTCTGATTTTATAAGGTCTGAAGATGGCTAAAAGGTGTAGCCGAAACGTCATCAAAAATACTATATGTAATAATATATTTATTCTAGTTTACTTCTAGTGATACAAATATGTGTTCGTAAAGTGCGTTTAATCTAGAAACGTTGACAAGCGTGACAGAGAGATTTGTCTGTATTAATATCCTCGTCATTCCTAAATATAAACTACAGCAAATATTTGGAAATATTTTATTAGGTGACAAATGGTCGGAGCGGACACGTCGTCCATAAACGTGATTTTCATGCGTCCGCGAGCAACTGGGTTTAGCGATGAGCAGCAGCTGCGCAACTGTTGGATGGATGAGCGTCGATAAAATGCTCTCTGACACACTCAACATATTTTCTTGTTTCTTCTGTGAGCAACAATCCATCACTGGAAAAAATACCATCTTTTGTTCAACGTTTTTAAACGTTTTAAAACAATGGAAACAGAAGTATCCACTTATTTCTGCTTTATTGGCATCGGGAATGTATTGTTCTGACTCGAGAGTATTCAATTCTGTCGTTCTTTCAATGGGTTACTGCTATATTTTCGGAGTTTTCTTAATCGTATGACCTAATATACAATTGTGCTCATAGTGGACTTTTTTAATGTCTGTAAGTATTTTGACGATATAGATGTTTTGCGCATATGTTTCCTAAATATTTATGGATTATTAGACCATTAGACCTGTACCATTAACTCAAATTTATTAGTTTTAAAAACTACAGTATTCCGGACGGAAATCTATGTACGAGTATGAAGCATGTTAGTCTGTTTACATCTACCTACACTTAATTTTCACAGAACGAACTTTAAGCTTTATTTTGGACCGGCATAAAAGTGGGATCTGCTGCCAGCAAATTGACCAGAAAACGGTTTGTCAGGCGTCGCCCAATAATAGCAGTTTAATTGTTATGTTACATTATTGATGAAATTCCTCGGCCAGTTTTGGAAACAAATATACAGTAGAACCTCGGTATTCCGATCTCATTTAGGGGTGTGTGATCAGTTTGGATTCGGAAATGTTCGGATTATCCGAAAAAATGTACCGTACATGTACAAACACATCTAAATTGTTACCAGACGCAATGCTTATGTGATGTGAGAAAATGACCACGTAACTTATCTACATGAAGTGGTAAAGATGTGAACAACGGAGTAACGGAATGCATGCGATAGTAGTTGCTGTATTATTTAGAAGATTTGGACCACATTTTGTGTCGCTTCTGTTAACAGGTCTTCTACGTAAGGTATTCAGAATTGGGTTGAATTACACTGTGTTCATGCTTTTTCGTTCGTAATTTAAGTTAATACAAATCAGGTTGTTTTTATTGTTTCCTCCATCCCGAATTTTGTTCGCATTATCCGAAATTGCGGATTTTCGGTATTTGGGTTAGCAGGGTTCTACTGTGTATGTACTCGTTTACATCTTGACAATTAAATAAAAATTAGTAATGTAAAAGGCATTACATTACAATCTTACGATAATCGTCATGTGTTACTAACGCTAATAAAACCGTGCTATTAATACTAGTCTTCACGGCCACGCCTTGTAAAGTGCGTCATGAGTAGGAATAGTAAGTGTGACATCGTTAATTATGTCTTTCGAGTCGTTGCCTCCTCGACCATACCGGGTACGGTGGCTCAGAGCATCAAGTGATGTCACTGCAGTGCCTCTGACTGGGAGGTCCTAGGTTCGAGTCCCGACGGCAGCAGGATTTTCGACACTAGTTTTGAGCTAAGTCGAATTCAGTCTGGAGGATAATTCTAGCAGCCAAATTCTCTCATCGGTAGTTTTCCGTTGTTTCTCTGATCAACACCAGGCGAATGCCGGAGCAATACCCTAAAAAACGGGCGATCTTTCCTTCCTCTTCCTTGCCCTATACTCACCCGTTACATACACTCTTACTCTAACATGCACTACACTACCACACATGCCGGGAGATCAGTCGGGGACTTAGAACGTCTCCCGTCTGGGGCGATACCACGTTCGTGGGAGATACCTGGTAGGGAAAACCCGCTAGACGGCGGTAGGTCGGCGCCGGATCTCGCCACCCAGCGGGGAAAGACCACTACCACCTCCGATCAAAAACATACACTGCACTTACGGGACTATTGACTATAGTAGTTGACGCGCCCGAAATCAATCACTAACAATCAATCAACAATCTTACGAATATAGTCATTTTATTATGGCAAATAAAACCGTAATATTAATTCTAGTCTTCACGCCCACGCCTTCTAAACTGCGTCATGAGGAAGCATAGTAAGTGTGATATTGTTAATTATGTCTTTTCAGTCGTTGCTTCCTCGACCATAGTTCATACCCAGGCACTTGACATTTCGCAACCACACCTGACGGATTTTCACGCCCCAAACTCAGCTGCGAAAGCGCTTGCTGGCCACGCCTCGTCTACCGCCGGGCCTCCGGTGATTCCCGCCGCATCACCACGGTGACCCGCGGGGCGCAGATGGGTTTTCCGCCGGCCGGGTCCGTGCTTCGACGCGCCGCGCCGCGCAAAAGGCCAGACGCTGACATTCCGACGCCGCCACCGTCGCGCCGCCGCCCCGCGCCTCCGTCGCCGACACCGCCCGCCCCCGACCTTTCGGGGGCCGCCGCCAGAGGCCGCGCCTGACCTTTACCTTGCCGCCTCCGCCCCCGCCGCCGCCGCCCGCGGTCGCCGGCGCGCGGTCGCTGGCATTCGCGTCGCTGCTGACTCGTCGCCGCTGCCACTCCCACCGGGCTCCTCCCACCCCGCCGCTTGAGCCGCTCTCGCCTGCCCGGGGACAGGGAACCCCGAAACGAGCTCCAAACCCGGATATTAAATTTTAGTTTCAACGTAAGATCGCGTCCCCGGGGAAACTGTATTTAGCCCGGTATACACGGGACAGTTTTCGTGCCGATTGGACGCTCAGAAAACGTGCAGAAAGACTACAGTTTGGTTAGCTCAGTGCATCAACTGATGTCACTGCTGCGCCTCTGACCGGGAGGTCCTAGGTTCCCACTCCCCACGGCAGCAGGATTTTCAACACTAGCTTTTCAGCTACATCGAATTCAATCGCTGTCTGGAGGAGAATTCTAGCGGCCGGCTGCTCTGATTGGTAGTTTTCCGTGGTATCTCCGATCAACGCCAGGCGAATGCCGGAGCAGTACCAAACGGGCCACGGACCGCGCGCGATCTGTCCTTCCTCTTCCTTGTCCTATCCTTTCCCCTTACCCACACACTTACACTAACATGCACTACACTACCACTATTCCGGGAGACCGGTCGGGAGCTTTGAGCTTGTCCCGGCTGGGGCGGTGACCCGCTGGCTGGAGAGTCCTGGTTAGGGAGAACCGTGCTAGCCGACAGTAGGTCATCTCCCGTGAAAAAACATGCACTACACTTACGGAACTAATAACAAAAGCTTTTGACGCGCCCGGAATCACAAACCAACCAACTAACCAACCTACATTTTGACTCAAGCGCCTCTAGTGGCAGACTCAATCATTAATGATAATCAGCCATTTCGATTTTGTGGTTTGGTATGTCAAGTGCGTTTGTGTGAAGTGATATATTGTGATAAACGTCCTTTTCCCAATTCGTGACTTCCTATTTTTATTCTCTATGCTCCTCATAGTTAATGAATACCAAATAAAGATCATAGACAGAACGCACACACAGAAATACCACCATTGCCAGTACTGGAACGGTACAATTCGGTTGTTTCTCTTTAGACCCCCTAGCGGCGGCTTGTGGCGTTTCGTGCAGTAGTGGGTATAACATACAATTTTAGATTAACTTGAACAATTAGTCGTGTCATCACAATACGACTGTAAAATTCTTAAATGTCCGCTGTATCCGAAGTAGAGGTTTTGTGGTCACATATTACCACTTTGCAACTTACATATTACCACTTTGCAACTTATCAATTTCCCTCTTCACCTCATCTCCTCTTTATGATTCTCTTACTACAGACCGATGGAGACAGACGTATGCAATAGATGAAATGACAGTTACACACACGCCTTACTCTCCATTCACCATTGATCCCACATATCGTCGTTGATGATAGACAACCTACGTGAAAAAGAAACAAAATTTTATAGAAGGAAGGAAAAACACTTTTTGATGTTAACAAGATACATTTGACTGAGTTAGGCATTTTATACTTTCTGTTTAGTAATATTAAATATTTATTTATTGCAGTATTTTTCTGAAAGCACCTTACGAAAACCTCGTACGTGGCTCTTACCACATACGAGATATTCTGTCATCAATAAATTGTAAAGGTCACATAGGAGGTTTTTTGTTTTCTATTTTAGATTTAGATTTATTACTAATTCTGCAAATAAGTTTGAGAACGTGGTGGCAGAATACACTAAATAAACATTACAGAACATAACAACTATACACAATTTACAAAATTTACTAACTTTACAAATGAACATGAACATTTCACCGTGCAAGCTTCCAATAGCACTCCACCTCACCACACTTCACTTCACTTCACTTCACTTCACCTCACCATACTGCTAATCACTGAGTTTTAATGTGTTTCTTACACACTCGTTTTCCTCAACTTCACAGCCGTTACCTTAAGACCACAATTTCTAGTTATCTTTGGAAATGGTATTATCAATCTAAAGAACAAGCAAATTCTGAGTCATAAATACCAAAATGTAAAAATGGCCAATCAACGCGATAAGTTTCATTAGCCGCTTGCCAAATCTCGTATATATAACCGGAGTCGACTGTACTTCATGTTGCTATCCTCGTCGACCCTACAGGTGCCCACTGCTTCTGACACCATCTTAGCTGTCTCTATATTAATAAAATTAATCGTAATGGAGAAATTCTGTATAATTTTGACATCATCAGATATAATGATACAGTGAACCAAAAATGTTACTCCCCACTGTAACCAGAGTCGACTATAACCAGAGTCGACTGTACTTCATGTTGCTATCCTCGTGGACCCTACAGGTGCCCACTGCTTCTGACATCATCCTAGCTGTCTCTATATTAATAAAATTAATCGTAATGGAGAAATTCTGTTTAATTTTGACATCATCAGATATAATGATACAGTGAACCAAAAATGTTACTCCCCAGTAGTTCACTATAACCGGAGTCGACTGTACTTCATGTTGCTATCCCCGTCGACCCTACAGGTGCCCACTGCTTCTGACATCATCCTAGCTGTCACTGTCGCTGCCACTGCCAGTCGCCTCCCGGGGCGTCCCATGCGGCTTGCCGGCGCCTTTTGTTACCGCGCAAGCGGGGTCGCCAACCTTTTCAGCGTGGGCGGTTGTTGCCTTTGAAAACACGCGCTTTGTTAGGCGGTTGTGTATCAGCGATGAGCGTTATGAATCGGCGGTGACCTCGGCGAACCAACACCTGTCGGGGACAAAGCACATGCGACATTTCTTTCAACAAAGGACCCGTAAACAAACACAGTACGTGCTTTCTTTGCGGTTGTGTGTTGCTCTTTGTTGCGTCGGTAAAAAAGTATTTGCGACGAGAAGTCTTGTAGATTCAGTTGTATAGATCTGAAACTCGTTCTAACCGATGATTTTCGTGTAGCCGTGTCACGAGTTCCATTTTATGTTCTTGACTCCGGAACTTGCTGTACTTGCAGGAATTCGGGAGTCCACATGCTCCAGGAAATGTGAAAGGCAACATTACTCATTTTTTGTTTAAACACTTATGTGAATATTGATTATACTCGGGTATGTCAAACTCACTGAAATACTGCACTTATTTAGTTTTAGGTCTTGATGTTTTCATTTCGGGCATTATTTTTCTTTCTCTTTTCTTTGAATTGTTGCAACTTCTGGGTCCCCAAAATGAATGGTATCATCCATAGTGTTAACGAAACTCGAGATGGAATTAGTAATTAATAATTGTCAAAAAGTGAAAATAACCTTAATTGTGTTCATTTATCTGTGATTTGATCATGGATTTTCAGATTGATTCTCACTGGAAGGTGAAGCATATCCAAAACTTTCCGACTGTAAGAAAGTTTACTGTAATATTCTCAAAAATAAAAATATTTTTCCGCACGTCAGTGCATTTCTAAATTCTAAGACCGTCCTAGCAAGTCCACGCCAAAATCTGTGCAGTTACGGGGAGTTCAATGGTCATGTTCGCCGTAGAAATTGTACATGCGGTTCACAGACGTAGCAAAACCATTGAGTGTAATGTTTTGTGAACCATATATGTATCACAAGACAGTGAACCTGTTTAATCGCTTTGGAAACGAATGAACATAATAAATATTTTTCAAGACATAATTTCTCTAGAATATCACTTTCTTTACATTACGGCGACATTAGTTGTCTTCATTGATGGTTTGGATTAGCAGAATGAAAACTTTGAAGTAATTTTGATCGATCTTCCTCATCTTTTTATTACTAATTTTACGATGTTTAGCTTTTAAAGTAATGGTAAAAATTGGGTTAGATTTGAGTATACGAAGTAATCATTAAAATTGTAACCTAAGCTTGAACCGAACGCGGAAATATAATCTCTGTTTGAAGAATATTAAAAAGAAGTGTGGTCGGAATCAATAGCCGGGACTGAGGATCCAAATTGCGAAGAAAGGCGCATGCAAATCTTAATCTGACTCAACAATTAGTGAACCAATGAATCAAGCCAAGTGAACTAGTGAACAAATCCAAATATATCAACAGCGCCCTCCAGAAACAATTGTACCCGAACAGGAAAGAACAATTTGCAAATAATAAATCATCAAAATTAACCCTTTTTAGCTGAAAGCACGATAAGAGAAAAATTGTGGACTTGAACCCTGACAAACACGTGTCCAAAACAGCGCATTCTTCCAGAAACAATTGTGCCCGAACAGGAAAGAAAAAATTGCAAGAAATAATTCATCAAAATTAACCCTTTTTAGTTGAAAGCACGATAAGAGAAAAATTGTGGACTTGAACGCTGACAAACGCGTCTCCAAAGCAGCGCATCGCGCTGTCTGTGTGTTCCGCACCAGATCGCGGAAGATCTCCGCCTTAAATCTGTCGCTCCGTGCGTCCCGGTCGAGCCCTCGACCCTGGCCGTGACCCGCCTCGCTTTGGCGGCGCCTCCCAAAGCGGCCGGGCGCCTCGCCGACTTCTTCCTGCGGGAGCGCCAGCATCGACGAGGCGCACAGTGGGTCAATTGGGCCTAAAACCTGGTCATAATGCGAGTGGATTTGCGTAAATAGGTATCAAAGTTCAATCGGGCCTAAAACCTGGTCGAAATTGCAAATGCGAGTTGATTTGCGCAAAAATGGGAATCAGCGGGTTTTTGAGGTCGCTGAATTTTAATATCATTAATAAATATTAAAATTCAAAATGCGGCTTCAAAATGGCGGATCTACTCATTTTAAAACAAACAAAAATGCATTAAAAATATACATGTATGGTTCTGGAGATCACTGATTTCGAATACCATAATGAAAATTCGAAATTTAAAATGGCGGTTTGGAAATGGCTAACTGACTTATAAAAATAATATGTGTAGGAATATGGATAGAATAGGTCGCGGGTTAATATTGTTATCATTCCAAAAATTAATATCAGATTTTTTCTTATTAAAAGTAGTTATAAGAAGGGTAAATCGAAAAAATATATAGAGAAAATAACTCCCTGTGGCGTAGAAGGCAATTCCGGGATATCAATTGTTAAATCTTACTATGTAGCATTGCAGTGAAGAGGTTATAAAACAAAAAGGTGCAGATACGTGCAGCTCAATGCGTGTTATTCTGATTAAGAGCGTTCTACTTGTTGAATAAAAAAGTTTATTGAGACAGGAATACGCAGGGCAAAAAATATAATTCACAATACACGTGACTAACATTGTTAAGCTCTACACGTTTGAATTATACATAAAATTATTAGAAACTTTTTCTTAAAAATATACCTAACTTGTAGTGAAAAGTGTCTTCTATTCGGAAATACAAGAAGAATTCACAAAAATGTTTAACCTTTTTTTTTAATTTCACAAATATTGTTGATAAGAATCACTGAATTCGAGTGTTTCGGGTGACGGTAACTTCACGAGACCGCGAGGAAGACAAACATGATTGGAATAATTTTCTAGAGCTGAAGTAGTGTGCTCCAATGCCTTCCGAACGAGATTTCCCAAGTCAGAATTCTGAACGCGCACTTTGAATTTTGCCAGTATGGCGATTCAACCAGTGTGCGGCGCCGCGTCCGCTGGGCCGAAAGAAGAAATGAACCGAACGCTGCATCATGGATGGGAAACGCGTGTTGTCGCAGTTTGTGTTGGTTCTTCGCCTCGCTTCCGAAAGGAGAACTCCGGGGATGTTGGGGCCGGAAAGAGCTTTAATGCTGCACGAAGCGGATGCCGCTGCTTCTTGGAGGACGGAAGAAACAGGTTGTCCGTGAATTGAAGGAAGTGGCGCAACAGAGGTGGACTTTTGTGGTTCGTGGGCCTCAAATGTGCTGCGTTTTAAGAAATATGGTACTGTGTCACCACTGTAGGTTACTGTAACAGAAATATGATGCATTCCCTGTCTATTGACTTGATTCGTGTCTTTTCTTAGTACGATTAATATTTTTTTCTTTTTGTAATGAGGAGTATATTTTGTTAAAGAAAAATATTCATAATTGTTCCAATTTTAGAAAATGAAATTAAAAATCGTATTTTGGATCTAAAAATGTAAGAAGAAATGCCCTCTTTGAGGCATATATTGACGTAAGATGTCAAAAATGGCGGAATTAATTTTAATGATTTTATAAATAATACGACAGTTCTTCATCTTTGTGGTGTGGATTAATATTATTTTGTAAAAAATAACGAGATCGAATGATATTATGCTTATCAAAAATGTTTCACTTCAAAAATATTGAAACTACCAAACAATGACCCCTTATTATCTTTTAAACTTTTCAACGTCACATTCATTTGTACATCCCTTTCGTATTGATAGTGCTGGGTCATCATCAGGCAAAGACTGTCGAACTGCTTATGGAAAAACCGTGACTCGCAACAGACAATTTACGAACCCACTTTGTTCGACAGGCATGAAAAAGATTTGCCAACATGCAATCATTTTCTCCTTTGTACCAAGAGTTACATTAAAGAGTTAGTAGAATGCGAAAAATATACTCTGTGCTGTCGTACAAGGGCTTTCTTTGGTTGCCAAAAGTACATTATTTTTATATTTGGCAGAATGTTTGTGGGAATATTTCCTAAATCAAATATTATTGTAAGAGATGTTTTTATTGCAGAGAAACTTGCAACATTTGTATTATTACTTAAGGTTAAATTGCAAATGTTGTTTACCGTAAATATGTTTTAAAATTGCTGACAATATTTCATAAAAAATGATCTCTTTGAATTTTTAATTCTTTTTTATCGGTCAAAAAGAGGAACCAGTTTTTATAACAAATGTAGAAAAAAAGAATTAAGAACTAAAATACTAGGTGCATTTTTTCTTGGTACGTTATTTTCATTGAAAAACAACATTTAAAGTGATTTAGTCAATATTATTTTTAAGTTACCAAATGGTCTGTATTGTATTTACTCTAGCCAGTTCAGTGATATTAACCTCTGAATTTGCATCTTCTCTCGATTCGACGAAGTCAAAGGCTTTGAAATCAGAAGCTCTCATAAGAAAGCGAAATAGTATTCACCCAATGTTTAGTGATAATTTATCCATGCACTCGCTTACGGTCAAGATTTATCTGACCTACCTCTTTCTTCCACTTCACCTTTCGAATCGCATCATTTAAAAAAATAAAACTTCAACCAGCTGCGTCAATCCACGTTCACTTATTATGTCATCCCATAAAATGACACTTCTAAAAAAATCAATTTTTAGTTCATTCATGAAATGTTTTTTGAAAATATCCTATTTTTACTAGTAAAAATTTTAGAAATGGACAGTTCGCCAGACAATAGTTATACAAAGCAAAATAATGTGCTTTGGGCGCGACATAAATTACTCTGCTCAGGATAAAACTGTTTTCTGGCCAAATAGCTATTTTTTAGACAGTTTCACCGACGATATACCTGTGATATACCCTGATATACTCCGTGATTATTATCAACAGGGTATACCTGTCGATAATAATCACGGAGGTAACATTATTCCTTGACGAAATATTGCAGTAATATGGTAAATCATTCTCTGATGAAATGGAAATACTCTCTTTAATAATAAACTAATAAAAAATAAACTTGTATTATCACACACACATTTTGTTTTTTATATTGTATGTTGCATAATGTAACATATATTTATCGACACACAACGAAATAGATTTATTATTTATAAACTTATTAAACTTGTTATTAATAAACTACTTAACATTCTTAAATGTTTACATTACGTGACTTATTTGAGTACTTTAGTAAGTCCTTCATTTGTACGGTAAAGTAGGTAATATATTTATTGTTGCATATTTGTATTTAATAGTGAGGGTTTCAATGTCTAAAAATTACATAAATGTAATTATTTTGTATTCTTCTGTACAAAAAACAGTGGATTCATTTTCCCCTCACTTCAATTTTTTGTTGTTGTTATTTTTAAAGTCGCATCAACATCTAGGTCATTAGCGACCACTATTGGAGTTAACGGAATGGTAACTATGAAGATAAAATGATACGGTGATGAGTGAAATGATACGTTGGTAAGAGGTGAAAGGACGAACACAAATACAACCATTCCCGAGGCGGGACTCGAACCCTCGACCCTTCGGTCCGAGATCGTGACGACACTACTGCATTAACGATCTCGACCACCGGATCGGCTTCCATATTTAGATCCATATTTTGGTATTTTTTCCTCCGCCGTACCTTATGATCTCTTTTCCGCGGCATTGATGCGATGGAGAGACCATTTGGAATACCGGAATTCGAAAGGTTAGAACGCGGTAGAATGTAGGTATTGTAATGGCTTAAAGGCCTTCGGCCTACCCACTTAGCATCAAGTTTTCTAATTTGTATGTAATAATTACCATTTTTCCCCCTAGGGCTTTTATCCAGCCGACAGCCGGTTGCCCTTTACGTCCCGAAGGGACGCATATTCGACCATACACTAGAGAAACACTTGCGGGCTCCTCTGATCTGGGGTCAGCAGAACGCGAGGCCCTCCGCGACAACACACACACAAAGTCAAGGGACAAACAGCCATGCCCAAGGCGGGACTCGAACCCGCGGCCCTTCGGACCGAAGCGCTGAGTCGGTACTCGCTCTTAGCCACCTCCGCCATCCAGGTCGGCATAATTACCTATTAAATAAAAAAAATAAAATATTTTGTTCAGTCACAATATACTCACACTCAGAACCGTTGTTGTTCAGTAGAGGTGAATTCTACATGTTACTCCATTACCACTTTCTAATTATACCTCTAATTGACGCAACCTTTCCCCCAAGAACAAAACTCTTTAGTGCTAAGAGCGCTGCTTTATGGTTCCAGGTGGCTGGCGGCGGCGGCTCTGTTAGCGGCCGTGGGCGCACGCATGGACACTGGACGCGGGAGCTACCCGCTGCAGGTAAGCGACGCGACGCGGCGGGGCTGCTTTCTCCTTATAAACTACTTGAATCATCTCCCAGACGTTGATTAATGACGACGCCGCGTCTCTCAGATCCTCTGTCACGACGTCCACTGAAACACCCTATTGGCTACATGAGTGCCCAATTTGTACGTACATTTGTATATTGCTGTGCCTCTTTTCATTCAGGTTGTAAGGATGAGAACTTGGAATGTAGTTGAAGAGATCAATTTCAGATTCGCTGCATCTCTCCACGTTGAGTAAATGTCAGTGCAGCAACGGTTGACGTGTCTTTGAAAAGAATGTCAGTTCTCACTTTCTGACTCGTGTGATCATATTTTGTGAATAAATTAACTTCTGCTTGAGCGTATACAGTCGACTCCGGTTATAGTGAACTTCTGGGGACTAATATATTTGGTTCATTACATCAGGGGTTCGCTATATCCGATGTCAAAATTATAAAAAAAATTGATTTGATTTGAATGACATAAAATTTCTTCAAAATTATTTGTTTTATTAATATAGAGATACAATTAAATTCATTAACACCGCGAACTGAATATTCAATATCTTTATTAGTACTTTAAAAAATGAATTATTTTCAATTGTTTGCTTTCTACATTTTTCGTTAGTAATTTCTCTAGATCCTTCTCCATAGTTCGTGGTCTCTTAGTTCTTGATTCTGCATTGTTCTCCGTTTGAAAGTATCGTAATGCAGTCTTAAAACCTTTCAATGCCTCTTGCACTGTTGGAACACGTCCAACTTTCCGAAGGCCTTTTTAATTCGCCTAATATAAGAGAACCAACTACACTACAGCCGATGTTCAAGTTCACCATAACCGAATCTTCTTATGCTTATTTCTAATATAAGTAAAACGGGATCATTGACTTGAGTTCACTATAACCAAGGGTTCAATATATAACCGGAGTCGACTGTACTACTTAGTACATGCTAACTCATAATATTTGAATCCTGTTTAAATGCAATACGCTAAGGAATGGTGGCGGTTTTATACGCTTTACTGGCCGCCATTCACTCGTATCTCGTAAATGACCAGTTGTCGATATTGAATTAATCTCTCCTCCCAGAAGGTAATTAGACAAATGAAGATGAAAAATGTAGAATTGTGTAGATTATGGTGTGACGATTCAAAAGCTGGTCAAGCAACCCGCACTTCATGTTACGCAGCAACACACGTTGCCAGCGAGTTTAAATCCAAAAGGACGATATCTAGCCTCAGATTTTACACCATTTTAAGCCCTCGCAGGGACCCAAGGTAAGTTTCTTAGATTGTAATAACCGAAGAGATTTTGTCAATTATATTTTTTGGAGGGTTAGTTTTCCTGAACGCCTGAACTCCAAAGTACGGTGGGCCACAAATGTACAGGGTTTCCAACTGTACCTAAAATTACGTTGACTATTTGTTATTCTGTAAATTTGATTCCGTAGACGGAACCAGGTTTCTGTTTCTTCATAAACGAATCACAATATTAGAACGATTGCCCAGGCACTGGGCCTGTATGACGTAACGTGAATTCATGGTTTGGTAGTTCGAGTGTGCGTTCCTGTGAGAAGCTATTGGGGCCTGCAAGAGAATGATTTACATAATGCGGAATGCTTGCATGGATTCAATTATTTATTTTACATTAAGAAACCTTTTTATCAATATAAAATTCTTCAAATATAAAGTTAATGAAAGTCCTAATTTAGTAATTAAAAATTATATTCAGTCAATTAAATATTTCAATTAAATGAATTATAATGTTTATAGATTATAAAATATTATATATAAAGCCGACATTGGTTTATATATTATAGTTGTCCGAAACTAAATAATGCAGACCAAAACTATTAAAAGACATATTTACATGACACGGCGACTTTTTACCGCCCCATGTATTGTATCCCTATCTACCTTCACCCATAATCTCGAGTTTATAAGATCTGATCAGGGTTTCTGGGTATCTGTGGATATAAAAAAAATAAATTCCGGTCGAGATGTACAAACGGACTTTGTGACGCAGTCTGGACGTAGGAGAGAGAATTATCAACATGCAACTCGGCAAGCATCCGGAAGACTTAACAGGAGACACGAGAGGATATGGATCGAATAGGGGCGCGCAGACCAGAATGGGTACACATTGGCTTTAAATACAATTGATCGTTCGAAAAGGCAAAAATTATGCCAAAAAATCCCAAATATGTGCATGCTCTTTGAATTTTTCTCGTTATTCATTGCGTTATATGTATAATAATTTCTCAAGTGTTTTCGCTGACTTTCTATTCGAACTAAATATTCTGTGAGTACGTAAACATCTTTATTTTCGAATATGCATTTATTAAGCTGCGCTGTTTGTTGTATGGCAGTGTAATAGATTTAGAGACATAAAGTAGAACAAGAGGCTCTGAAGATGAAGTGTTTTATTGAGTTCGTGATTACTCGTTTTGATAGCATTGCTTAAATTAAAACAATTCACATAATATTTGTAAATAATATTACATAAACATGTCCTGTTATGGTAGAAAATCATTGTTATTTAGGTTGGAACTCAGAGAAGATTTTTAGAGTTTCAGGAGATTGATAAAGATAATTTAAGATTAGTTAAAATTATTGAAAACATATTACCGAGAAAGATTAATGAGACGAGAATTTGGTTGAAGTTTTAAGGAAGGAGGGATAAAATCTGGAATGTGATGAGCTAAGAATGACTCTTCGTCTCTGTCCTTTTTAATCATAGCATCGTATATTGTAAGAATTATTAAATTAAATAGATGTACAATAAATAAAATATAAAAAGAATGTGTTTTAGTTGTTTTCTGAAAACTGACAATTCTCGAGTAAAGTTACACTTCAACTTCTCCTTTGAAGGACAAAAACAAGTGAAAAACCTCTGAGAAGGAACAGTATTATTTAATAACTATTTTAACTGTTATTTAATAACTGTAATTGCAATAAGAGTAGTTGTCGTATTTAAGGAATCTTCTTAAAGGGGAGCGTATCTCAATCTGTTCACAACAGTGGTGCATGATGGTTTCAGCCCCACTCGGAGGACGCATACCCTGATTCACCTATAATGTTTACTAATCTTCAAATAAGGAGAGTCAGTATCTTGATTGATTACTTTGCAAATGCTTTGTTTTGCTTCTGGACATAAATGTAACTTCATTTCCTGTGCACGTCTTCTAGAATTCAGTGGGAAATACAATTATTCAAATTATCGTTTCCATGTTGTCGTGGCAGGAAGTAATAAGAGCCAAAATTTATTGCTTATTTATCCTTGAAAATAGATTTTATTACATGAGAGTTTTTTTGTTTGTTTTTTTCTCCCTTTCAAAATTCAAAATTTATTGCTTATTTATCCTTGAAAATAGATTTTATTACATGGGAGTTTTTTTTCTCCCTTTCAAAATTTAAGTAGTATATGACTTAGTGTAGGGATCACAGAATTTTGAAAATGTGCACACAATTCACTTTTCCCCATAGCACGTCATACGCAGTTTTTTAACTGTTTTTTTGACGTAAAATCAATAAAATAAAATGTCCATAAATCAAGAAAAAATACGTATTTTTGATACGAGTGGTAAAAGTGACATTTCATTTTTTGAGAAGGAAATGTTTCTATACGAGGTCGATGTATTGACTGGCGCAATGCTATAAGTAGTATAAAATCATGTATACCGTGTGTGTCATACATTTTTTAGACAACCTTACCGACTTTCGTATTATTTTAATTCAAATATACAAATAACTTAATCATACATTACGGTCAATAGAAACTGATGCGGTGTGATGAAAGTATTTTGTTTTCTTAGTTGCATTCACGTATTTTCCTGAACAATTGAGCATAGTCTCACTTTTAGTACTAGTGCTGAAGTAGTAGTTTATGCAATTAGTTTATAATGTTAAGCTTTATTGGAGAAGTACTCGTTTTGAAAACGAGAGACGTTAGGAACGAGTATTCCAATTTGTACGGATGCAATAAAGCATATTTTTAAACAAGTTTCAGACGTTTTTTGTATAACAGCATTATAATTTTTTTAAAGAATCAAACTTAACTATACGAAACAACTTTCTGGTGTATCTCAAATTTTTGACATCTTTGCGATAAAACGTTGGTCGGCTGTTCAGTTTACCAGTGGCGAAGTCTCCGATACACCGCGTATGCCGCCGATATACCTATTAATTTAAAGTGTATAAGAAATATTTCATAAGTTTGAAAATTCGCTAAAAAGGTATTGAGATTTTGAAAACTTTAAAACAGATGTGAAAAAATAACCGTTTTTTCTACCGAGAGATAGTCAGTCTTCCGCATCCGTAAGCGCTATGAAGTGCGGGAGAGTGAGAAGTTTCAAACAGTTCTTAATGCTGTCCAGAGAATTCGCAAGCGCAAGCGATTGCACCGCATGCCTGCCGCGATAACCTAGGGCCCCTCATGTTTCAAGGGTGGGGAGACAGGAGGATGCGCGTCTGGACGGTCGCCAGGCATCGCAAACTATTGCGGTGAACAGCCCTTCTCTGGCCGTTCGTAAGTTACGCTCCTCTCAATTTTGTGTGAAAATGGAGTGTGTTAATTATCTAGAAGTTAGTGGTTTGTTCAATTGTCTTATAGAACAGCTATTAAGGACATATTTTCATAGTACTGGGATTTTAGAAAAGCTCAAAATAAAAGGCAACGGTAGAGGAAGCTCCCATAAAGTGCAATGTACTTGAAATAATGTTCAGGATTCCCCACTGCCGTTTACAGCTACCTCCCCAAGATTCTCTCGTTGCGATTGGCTGAATGTGTGATGACGCATTCGTGCCGTAAAATCGAATACGTCACCGTTTGAGCCGTAAAAGTCCCTTTTATGAACGATTTCCTGCAACAGAAAATGACTTTTATAATGTTGGTATACAAAAAATTGAATTTTCAGCACGCTAAGCATGCCCTGAAAGAATCGCTTTTAGTAGTGGCTGACCAAACATTAATTTTAAATTCATCATATATAAAATTATCATAACCAAACAGATACTATGCTGGAAGCTAGCAGTATCCCTTTCTAGAAAAGGTCCTGTTCGTGCGAGTACCACTGATTGTCAGCTATCTGGTGTTCAGTGCGCCTTCCTCTGGGCTGGTCGTCACTCCCACAAGGTCTCGAACCTCGGCGTGCACTCGGAATAGTAAAAATGTAACATTCCATTTGAATAAGGCCGCTGAACCGCGCCTGGCAGGCAGCTCGGACATTGTCCATACCCAGAGGCGGCTGCCCCGTCGGCCCGCAGTCTTATTTACATAACCGTTTTAACACTGCATTAGGTCGGGGACTGGACGCGCATACTAAGGTGGCGTGACGCTTCCCGGCATACACTGGCTACGGTGGGGTGAAAATGGACGAAAAGGCGCGCAAAACAAAACAAATTAAACCATCAAATAAAAATATATTAATTAAATTAAAGGTATGGGGATAATCAAACCACAATAATAAAAATTAAAAATACATATTTATTGTATGCCCAAAAGTACTTTTCGGGAACAATATTTTTCCATCCTCAGTGCGTCTCTAACAAAAAGGAAAAATTGAGTGATTACCATAAAGAGGAACAGTGGTATAAAGAATAAAATAGACAAAAGAAGTGAAATGAATAATACAATGATAAAATTTTGAAAAAATAATAAACAACATTGAAATAACAAGCAACGTAGATAACACCTAAACATTTAAAATAAAACCGGATAAGATCCAGTGATGAACCACTAGGATACCACTGTTCCTAGATTACCGCAAGATATCGGCTACCACCACGGAATTTAATTAAATTAAAAATTAAAATATAAACGATATTGGTAATTAAAAATAAAATTATTAGAAATTTAATTGATACAGTTTGGTGCATATTTTCCGACAATTAAAAAACGTAAATAGTGAGATGAAGAGTGCATTTCGAAGTAGACTGTTTCTTTCAAGTGTTATAATTTTCATTGGTTGACATTTTCGACTCAATGAATAGCGAGATGAAAAAATAAATAACGAGATGAAGAGTGCATTTCGAAGTACACTGTTTCTTTCAGATGTTATAATTTTCATTGGTTGACATTTTCGACTCAATGAATATTCATATAAATGAAAAGCCATAGAATTGGTAATATTCAGTAGATAAAAGAAAACGAACTCATCTTGTAACAATATAATGATCGATTTTCTTTATTTATAATGGTTAAATGGAAGATCAGATATCTCTCTAAAAAGTAATGGTTATGCGGTAATTAGAAAAATATATACAACTCAGACCAAACTTGAAATCCGCGGGACAAACTCTAGGAACAGTAGGAAAAGAAAATGATGGTAAAGCAAGGACTTTAATAACATACTTAATTTTCGTTGGGAAACACTATTTAAAAAGTGTTGGTTGGAATAAGCAGAAATAAGTAACAAGTAATGTACTTCAGCTTCCGGGTCAATGAACACCATCTCGATCGGGTTTCCCTGGTCCATTGAGCAAATGCTGAGATGGCCCCTTGATTTGCTTCTGGACGTAAATGTAGCTTCACTATGCGCACATGTTGTTGAGCTTTCCTTTTGCTTGTAGTGGTAGTGGAGCTTTGGGTGAGTTTCTATTTCGTTAGCAATACAGAAAAATCAAATCTGCAGATCATTTACCGTCACAAGTAAGTTTTCTATACCTCGGCAACGAAAATATCAATTTTTTTGAAATGTTAATCTCTCGCTTTTTTAAAATTATTATTATTATTATTATTATTATTATTATTATTATTATTATTATTATTATTATTATTATTATTATTATTATTATTATTATTGTTGTTGTTGTTGTTGTTGTTGTTGTTTTTATTGTTGTTATTGTTATTATTGTTATGATTATTAATATTATTATTATTACTATTTTTCATCTTTCAACTATTAATAGTTAAATTGTTGGGAAGGGATTCTGAAACTCAATAAAGCGTGCGCAGATGATTTTCTCCCCCATACGTTACATACATATTTTACTATTTTTGACTAAATAAATAAAATAAATAAATCTCAGGAAGCGTGCTCCTAAAATCGGGCAGTTATTTGGGCCCACTGCTGCTCGCCCAGGAGGTGTCGACGGGCGGCCTGACCGCGCGCTGGGAGCGCCCGTCCCTGCTTAATTGTTGCTCTGGGGATTTATGTGGATGTTCGCGCCTCGCTAGGAAGCCTATTGTGTTTGTTATAATTTCCCCCGGCGATTTGTCTTGTCCGAAACCGTGACTGTGTTATTGCGTTTTCGACTACGCGAAGGTTAAGCATTTCGTTTCCCCACTGTTTCTTATTGTATCAGTTAGGTGGTCAGTCGTGGAATGTAGATATTATGTTGTTAGACGCAGACAATGAGGTCACGAGTTAGTTAGGAGAAGAATGAATGTTTACCTACTGTTTTTTGGGAACAGGAAGGAAAGGTTCGGAAAACATTTTACAAAATACATAGTCTAATATTGCGTTAACAATTTATGACAGTCTTTGTCATTGATAATGACTACAATATGTTCACTAGCTGTAAATTGTTTCTTTTCGTCCCATGTATCGAGTAACAGAGTTCAATGATTGACAACTAAAGTCACTTTTTATGTCGCATCTGAGCTAATGTCCAGTACCTAAAATGCCCAAGATTAATGATAAAAGTGTTCGATAATATTTCATGCAGTTCCAGTGACGTATATAAATTTTGCCTACTCGGCAGGAAATATTCAAAAGTAAGAACGAATATTTGATGAGGGTAAACTAGATCTTGAAAGACGAATATAAATGAGAAAAATTATGCAATCTAAACAACTTAAGGTAGTAGTTGAAATTTAAAAAAAAATACAAGAAAGATACGTGCAAATTGTTTCGAATTTGCTTTGAGGCGAATTTTAAACAGACTATAATTTCGCGGTCATCATTTTTCAAGTTAAATGCGAAGAATTTTCTATCAGTAGCATGCTTCCACAAGAGAGATTTGGGATGAATGCTGTACTGTAATTCCCGTCATATATTTACAACCAGCGTGGACTATACTGCTATCACAATATAACATTTCGATAACCGTGTAAGAGAGAGACTAGGAACTGTAAGTGTTTTCTTAATTAAAACGTAAGAGCTGTCATACGGGCAGTTATGTGATATTTTCAAATAAGTTGACGTATTGAAGATTCTTTGGAAAGCAACATTCAAGGTTTTGTAATGACAAACGAGTAATTGAGTATTCTTTTTTATTATAGCACTTTATTTTTGTTTATTAATTTTTCTTTCGTATGTTGTTAATAAATACAAACAAGTATTTTGAATCTTTCATAAAACGTCGTTTTGTCTTTTCAATCATTTCGTTAGTGTTTCAACACCAATTTATAGAAACTATTTTTCAATGAATTATTATGACTATAATTAGAACCAAAAGAAAAGCTTCTTTTACAATAAATCTTTATATATGGCAAATGTTCATGCAGTCACATTTTGCTTACCTACCAGGATATATATCCGCATTGAAAATTATTTAATTAAGGAAAAACTTTCGGTGCTTCTCATTAAATTTGTGAAATATCGCATATGCCAGTCAGTCAGTCTGTACTGGCTCCATTTGGCCATTTGGTAGAAGTTGTCACCGGGAAGAACAGCAAATATTATATTCTTCTTATTTTTATTTGCACCTCTAAAGCATGAACTTTCACTACGAATGAAAACTAAATTTTGTTGAAACAAATTTCCTTACTTTCAATGAGTACAAGATTTGAATAGAGGTGTATATCTCAACCCAATTTCTGGAAACCATGATTGTTTTACACTGTGGATTCCATTTGTTAGTGGTACTTTCGAAATTCAAAAAGCTCAGCGAATAATAACTCGCAGACTGCAGACCGTACCAGGCAACTGCAACGAACTACGTCCTGTGACTCAAACCAGTGAGTCACTCTTTCAAGCAAGGAGTACAGAGCAAGAAGCAGTTGGGTACTGCTGTTCATGACAACAATGTTCATGACCAGGGCTCGGATTTTGATTATTTAAAAATTCTTTGAAAATGACCTATAAATGACTTAAAAGCAAGACGATATTGACCTAATTTAAAAAATAGTCAAAAATGTTCATGAAATTGTCACTTATTCATTAAATTTTACAATTTTAAATAAAATGTATTTATATAAAATTATGTTTAACATAAAGTCTTCCTTTTAGGAAGAAATGTAATCCGTAGCTCCTGTCTTCCAAGTGTCAGTTTTGAAGGTCTAGGAAGTTATCGAAGTTCTATGTAAATTTGGGAGTTCGAAAAACGGAGTCCACTGGTGTAGTAATTCATCATGAACTGATGATATAATAAAAACTTTGTTTTGGTATGTCATTGTAAATTCATGAAACATTCACTAACAAAAAATGAAACAAATGGCTAAAAAGAAACACAATACATAAAGTGACAAAAATGATGCAAATGTCAAAAAAAGTACCAAAAAATTGAAAAATGTCAAACAAATGAACCAATAACTATACATTTCTATCACCTATGTGTCACAATAAACATTCACTTACAAGTTAGCTACGTCTAGAATTTCCCAATGAAAAGATGACATGTCATCAAATTCCGAGTTCTGGTCATGATGAGGTGATAAGAGTAGTAGTGGTGATGTCTGGAAACTATCTGTAGCCTCTGTGGATATCAGTAAGGATAGAAACAGGGTCGGTAGTGTTGCATCGTCTAATATGCTTTATTTACCCGCACCTTATGTTCTACAAGGTGGATATCCCCCTGGGGTTGGCACCAGGGCATTATCCACCCTATCCGCAACCCCCGCTGGCGCACTAGTCCGCCCTTGGACTGGTAACTGGGACCCGCCAGAATGCAATTGACCCTCACGGTAACCTTCTCTACACTACCTGTGTCTAGCCGCTCTGCCAGCTCAGAGCTACTGGCTTTCCAGGCCAGTACCGGAGTCGAAACGATGCGCCACTCACAATGCAAAAAGTCCCTCCTCTCGGCAGTCGGGTCGGTATCGGGTGGAGGTGAAAACTAAAACTAGCGAGTCGCGTCAGCGGGATAAGTAATTGATAAAACTATTTGATTATTTTGTGTTTCTGGTGCGTCAACGTACGTAGTCATTAGTCCCCTAAGTGGGGTGCATGATCTGCGTCTGAAGGTGGCGGTGGCGGAACATGAGGGTTTCTACTCAAGGTATCTCCGCCACCGAAGCATTGCCGCATGTTGCACAATTACTACTCTCCCAACACGGTGTCGCATCATATGTAGTAGTGTAGTGCTCACATGTGTGTGTATCTGTGGGTGTGAGTGAGAGAGAGATACAAGAGAAGTGGATTAAGTGAAGAAAAGAAAGATAGCACGTGATGTACAGTCCAGGTTAAGGTACTGCTCGGAATTCGCCTGGTATTATCGGAGAAACCACTTCCGATCAGAGCAACTGACCGCTAGAAGTTCCTTGCAGACAGCGGCTGGATTTGACCTAACAACGTGGCTATCAAAAATCTGCCACCGACGGGACTCGAACCCTAGGACCTTCCGGTCAGAAACGCTGGAGTGACAAATAAAGTTGCCCCGTGCCATCCCAATCTTGGGTTTTCAGTAGACCTCGGAATTTTATGTACATAAAGTGATGTTTTAGGCACCTAAAATATGTAATAAAAGTTTGAAGATAGGCACTATTAGGTATGAAAAGTGACGTTTAGGCACATAAAATAGGTTACAAAATGATTAAACCAGGCATTTAAAGCATTATGAATGGAAATTTGTGTTTCTGGCATTTAAAACTGATCACAAAAGGATTAAATTAGGCACCTTTTATTTTTCAGGAAAGTCAATTTATGAGACTGACTGTAAGCATTTTTAACACTTTAATTTCTTTTCATTTCATTCATTCCTTCACGCTTTTCATTCTGAACCGGTCAGCAGCGCAGCCGCACCGGAAATGGGTGCAATTGCGTAAGAAGAGTGTGGTGATCGGAGACGAGCGTGAAACATCCTCTTTAAATTGACGTGCAGAGCTCCTATGTTCAGTGTGTTGGGTAAACGATTTCGGGGTGTAGTCGATTGCGTTTTAGATGAAGGAATATTCACGTTTCCGGAAATTCGTGAAAGTGCTTGCCTTTCTGTAAAACAAATTTTAAAAAATGAGTAATTAAAGTATGATAATTCATCAAAATTACTTTTAGGCAGACTTAGGCAAAAATATTAAAATAGGTATCAATCGCCGATTTAGGCACCTTTATGTTTAAGGCGCTATTAGATTTCTTCTTCGTTTCACAGTTTAGGCCAGAAGAAGGCCTGTTCCGGCTTCACTCCATCGTAGCCTTGGTCGACCAGGATCTCTTTTTCCAGCTAGTCAATAATGGTAGGCAGCTTTTGAGAGCCCACTCGTCTTCCATCCTTCGTAGGCGTTGTGACCACGCCGAACGTTTCTCCTTTATTTTGTCTAATATGGAGAAAATGTTGAGGTCTTTTCGGATGTTTTCGTTCGCGAATTGGTCAAGGAGCCTACAGACTTTTACTGCTCTTATAAATCTCATCCCGGAAGCTACTATTAGATGCTAATATTAGATTAGGAACTATTAGATGTTTTCAGTAAATCATTTTTTCATGGTTCGTAAACATCTACAATTATTTTCCAAAACGTCTTCAGGGAACTAAATAGGCATTTGTCATAAAATCCGAGTTCAAGTCATCAACGTGGCGCTGCTTCACGAGCTGGACGTTCCGTGCGGGGGCGGCGCTGCGGGCGGGACGAGGTTTCGGTGACGGCGGCGGAGGCAGGAGGCGGGAAGTGGCGGCGGAGGCGGGCCAGCGCGCGGGGCCGGGTCGGCCGCCGCGGTTTTTTGTCTCGTGCCCGATAAACATCCCGCAGGCCCGCCATATTTCTCCGCGTAACGAACTCGCTCTCGTATATGGACCTGGGACGCATTAGGCCGCTTGTTTACGGCCTGTAAACGTTCGGCCGCCGCCCGCCCCGCGATCGACCGCCCCGCCGCGGAGCGCCCGCCGCGCCGCCCGCTAATTCTCTCACGCTCATTCGCCCTGCGCGGAGCAACGCGGCGCTGGCCTCCCTTTTTCGGAGCCCCGACACCGACACAGCCCCGACTCCAACACCGATAGACACCGACTCGATTCCAACACTGTCACCGCTACCGATACCGGGACTGACACCGGTGCCGAAACGGACACCGACACCGGTGCCGTCAGGGACACCGCCACCGACACGCCGCCGACAGCGACACCGCCAGTGACTCCGGCACCGACACCGCCAGTGACTCCGGCACCGGCACCGGCACCGGCACCGGCACCGGCACCGACACCGACACCGACACCGACACCGACACCGACACCGACACCGACACCGACACCGACACCGACACCGACACCGACACCGACACCGACACCGACACCGACACCGACACCGACACCCGACACACCGACACCGACACCGACACCGACACCGACACCGACACCGACACCGACACCGACACCGACACCGACACACCGACACCGACACCGACACCGACACCGACACCGACACCGACACCGACACCGACACCGACACCGACACCGACACCGACACCGACACCGACACCGACTCAACACCGCCCCTACGGAAGACGCTGGGACCGCCTGAAGTGGATCAGGGCATCACCTCATGTCACTGCTGTGCCTCTGACCGAGAGGTCCTAGGTTCGAGTCCCAACGGTCTCAGAGTTGTCGATACTAGATAGATAAGTAGGTCGAACTCAGTCGCTCTCTGGAGTTGAATTCTACCGGCCGGGTGCTCTGGTCGGTAGTTTTCCGTGGTTTCTGCGATCAGTACCAGAACACCTGAGAAGCACCCTAACAAGCGAACCATGGACCGCGCAAGATCTTCCCTTCCCGTTGCTTGTCGAATTCTACCCCTTACATGCACTGACACTTGCATACCCTACATTTCCACACATGCCGGGAGACCGGTCGGGAGCTTAGAGCTTGTCCCAGCTGGTACGGTGCCACGCTGGTGGGAGATACCTGGTTGGGGAAACCTCAATAGCCGACGGCAGGTTCGCGCCGGATCTCACCATTCAGCTGGGAATGGTCACTGCCACTTCCCGCGATAATAACATACGCTATACTTACGAGACTAATGACTTTAGAAATTAACGTATCCGGAATTACTAATCAACTAACCGGTCCAATTCCGACGGTGGAAAGATAGATGACCCTAGCTTGATGGCTAGGACGAATTCAGTCTCCGCGCGCCGTTTGGAGAATTATGGCGCTAGCTGCTCTGATTGGTAGTTTTCCGTGGTTTGTTTCATCAATACCAAGGGAATTCCGCAGTAGTATCCTAACAAACGAGCAATGGACCGCACGCGATCTTTCCTTCCTCTTGCTTATTCTCTGTTCTCTCCTTACACACCCTTATATGCATCACACTACCTGACAGGTTGGGAGACCAAAAGAGAGGTTAGAGCTTATTCCGGCTGTGGCGGAGCAATACTGAGGGGAGATTCCTGTTTGGGGAAACCCCGCTACCTGAGATGTAGGTCTGCGCTAGACCTCAACGTTCAGCGGGGAATGATCACTGCTATCTCCCGAGGAATAACAACATGTACTACATATAAAGGACTTAAGCAATTGACTCGCCCGGAAGCATGAAATAATCAATCAATGCTGGCAGGAGGTTGAGGAAGTGTAAAAGTAGATGACTTGTGCGGTGTTGTTTTGAGATCATACCGATGGCTTACATACTATGCCTGTTTCTTAGGATCCAGAGGTCGCTAAAAAATTAGTGCCGCATATCGCATGACTTTCAGTAGTGAGAATGGCTCAAATTAGAAGTGTGTAGCTGTAGAAAAGGCGAACCGCAACATTATTATAATAATGAAGTGTTTTCTCACCCGATGTAAACTCTCTTCTGCATTTTAGTCAATAATGACCCTCGTGTGTTAGAAACTATGAGTCTTTTGGCTAACAAGCAAATGCAATGACAACTTCCGCCTAGCTATTCTACCGTTTGTATGAATAAATTATTGCTCCCTAGAAATGTGAAGCTTTTAATGCGAATACCAGCACGTTATACGGTCGTTGGAAGCAATAGGGGATGCAATAAGTGGAAAGCAATATATCGTTTTATGGTAGTATGCCGGGCTAATAGAAATCGACGCCGATCCCTTTGGTTGAGAACGAGCGTCGGGGCTTTGCTAATGAGGAACATTCGATGGTTTGTGGCAAGAGAACTTAATGCAAACAGTTCATTAAATATATTTTAACGAATAAATAAGAAGAAATTTTATTCTTCAGTATACGTTGTCTATTTATTTATTTATATTATATATAATGAATTGATGGTTCAATAATTTTAGGAGGTTTTAGCTGTTGTTTTAGAGGTGCGTTCACCCAGGTTCATTGCGACAGTGTTTTAATAGAAAGATAAAAGTAAGTGCGAAGTGTTTAACTTCCTCGTTCATTCTTGCTTTCGCAAGAGATTTGACTTCATAGAAATAAGAGGTGGAAGTACTATTGCAAATTGACAATTTATAAAATTTTGTAGGTCCTATTAATTAACAAAAAGGTATGTATGTGACAATGTCTATGAATGATGAGAGAAAATGTGATTAAGTGATTAACTTAAGTTAATTTCGGTGTAAGTGAGGTATATTATTTTTCAGTAAGATGGATTGAACTGTCATTGTTGAATCCAACTGGCTAAATTAAAAGCATTTAGATAGGCAAATGCGAGCCTTTTTGTTAGTAAAGTTTTAATGCATTTTCTGAAGTGGGGACTAAAGTTGACAATTATATTTTAATATCTTGACTTCCTGATAAAGAAACTATGCGCAAATGCAGACTTAATTGCACCAAACGGCTCAAAATAAGTTTCGCTGCATGTCTTCCACTTCATGTGGATGATGACAACAACATACGTTTTTGCATAAAGAATGAAACCTAAGGACTAACATACACTTTCGTACATTTACAATTAACATACTGATCGTTCTCAATCGGAAAATGTTGAGGACTCGAACGTGTTGCTTCGTTTTTTTAACATAGGGGCTGAGTTGCAAGACGTCCTCACGTCAAATCTTAGCTTTTTTTATTGAAAATTATTACTAAAGGTCAATAAAGTAATGTATCTCAATATTTTTAAGTAATCACGAATAAATGTTTCATTGTAATAAATGAGAGAGAAATGTCACGCGTGGTTAGTAACTACATTATCTCATCTACTATCATCTCAATATCTTAGTACCTCATCCATCGTTCATCATCTCAACCCTCGATAAAACATCGTCTATGTTTGTTCAGTGAATTCCTCTGCTTCTGAAAAATCGTTGACAAGTTTTACGCCGTTTCTTTCATTAACGGTTTTATCATTTTTCTTTTCTTATCTCTTGCCACCATATTTTGTTGTGCGAAGTAGGTATTCATAAATCAGTTTAATAAATCAAATTCTGTGGTGAGTATCGAATTTGCATTCCTTGGCTCCGTTCAAGCAACCTTCCTGTTCGGTCGCGTCAGAAATATCTTGCATGTTTTTTAATAAAATGTGTTAATCTGAGAAGTATGAATTGAAAAAAAAATCATTATTTTCTAAACTCTCTCTTTGATGTTTCATTTTATTTTCATCGTCTTCCGAAAGTCCATTATTGACTTTCCATTTTTATTCCGTTTCATATCTTATTCTTCTTCTTTTCGTCCCATCGTTGCAAGTCTATTAAAGTATTCATAAGCAACGAAATTATCGATTTTGATACATATCGTATGTTTAAAACGTATGACTCCACAGCTGTTATAAAGGCAGGTTTCGTCCGACCAACATTCTATTTTTTATCCAATCTCTTAGTTTTCTTTTTTACGTATACTTTGTTTTTCATACATTCTCTCTCCGTGGCCCCTTCCTCAATGAAGTCCTCAAAGAAGCACCAAATTAATCGGGTCCTGTCGCGAGGTTGAAGCCGTTGACGCCACACATGCACCCCCGACGTCGCGGCGCCTGTTGGGGCCGTCCCGGCGCCAGACACGCCGCCGCCGCCGCCACCGCGCCGTGTCGTGCATACGCCCGCTCGCGTGCCGCCGCCGCTGGCCGTCCGAGCTGCCGGAACCGGCCATCCAAGCCGTTTTTCCCTGCCCGTCCGCGCCGCCGGAGCTGTAATGAACAAGTGAGTGGGCGGGCTGGGCCGGCGGACCAGAGCTTGGACCTTGAGAAACGCCGCGAGCGCTGCACTGTGCGCCTGCACGCTGCGATGCAGCCTCGGGACGGAAAGCGTTTGGTGGAGTCGGAGGAATCCGTGCTGTATTTTACGGCGACAGGAGAGGTTTTCATTGACATTGAGATTGACTCATTTTGTTTTATTTTCGTTATTCATATCGCTACCCTCTAGTATCCGTATCTACGTGAGTGGGCGGGCTGAGCTGGCGGGCCAGAGCTTGGACCTTGAGGAACGCCGCGAGCGCTGTACAGTGCGCCTACACGCTACGATGCATCCTCGTAGAACGGAAAGCGTTTGGTGGACTGGGAGGCATGCAAGCTGTATTTTTCTGGGGTAGGAGAGGTTTGCAATGACACTGAGATCGTTTTGTTTAATTTTTGTAAGTAAACTCGCTACCCCCCAGTATCCTTACCAAATTCTGATATCGACTCAGATAATGTCAGTAAACAATTGATAATTAATCCATCGTAGAGAAAAGTGCATTTTCTCTAAGAGCTTTTTGATTGAATTTTCGTGATCACTGATTTGCCGTTTGTGTTTGCGCCAAAGCTGTGGCGTTAAATGACCATTTTCAAAGTATCCATTTAACTTCTCTTCCTTCTCAAGTTAAGATCCGGGAGTTGAATTGATTAACGCAGTGTCAATAATGATTCTATCTAATGTTGTATGTGGATAGGATACCATTATGTTAAAGGATGTACACATCAGTATGAGACTCACAGTTTGCACGTATGTGTGACTCAATGAGTAAGGGTTGACGTGTGTGCTTATGTGAACATGAGTTGCATTCAATGATCATCACTCGTAAGGTTAGCTTATTAATTGTTTGATTACATTGATGACAAAGCGTAATTGACAAGGTGTTTCTGCAATATATCAGGGACTAACCACGTAGACTTTTTCACATACCTAGATGTATAAGAACAGATCTATTTTTTGCAATGACTTAACATTCCATTTGAGGTTTGTGTTGAGTGTATAGAAGATCAGAACACTGATCGAAAGTAATTAGAAGTTATTGCCTCTTTCTTTAGAATCAGGTCATTACAACATATGTTGATTTACGTATAATCAATTTATTTGTTCGATTTTGCTGATGTTTTTTCATATTTTATTGTGGATATATAAAGGACATTTTGATTTCAAGGGCCAATTAATTGTTTCCCACGAAAGAATTAGCGCTTTGTATCCTTCAAATTGTGTTTTGCCTTTATAAAGTTTATGCGATAATTCAACTTATTTTAACTAATGCCCCCTGACTGCTAACCCGCAAATACCTAAAAAGAATAGTATTATGTCAAAATATACTATAACATTCACTAGATCTGGTTTGAACAATTTTGCCTAGTACATCATTTTGATCACAATGAATTGTATATCTTTTTTAAATGAAAATATTTTGAATTTTTATAGCAATAGTGTGTATAACAATAGAACAACTATTCATTGTCCAGTTCACAATTTTTAAATCATTTAACTTTATTTCCAGTTCTGTGATAGGGAACACGATTAATCATAAATGACTTTGGCAATAGATTTCCAAAAAGGAAAGGAAGGAAAGCAACGATGTGGTCTCGATACCCCTGATACTTTGAAGTGTCTCTAATAGGACGATTAAATAAATTACTTACTTACGACATTTCTCATTTAGTCTCGTGCGACCATCAACCTGACAAAATACCCCGACCTTTTCCACTCTATTTTGGAGACAATCAGAAGCTGCGTCGTAAACGAAGAAATTGCCTTTCCTACCCACAATTAACGAGCTAATAAATACACACTTTAATCTGTCTTTCGGCGACAACAGTCAAAAATGGCTCCCTTCTCCTCCTCCCATCTCTTTTGTGGAACCAACACCTTTAGGCTCTCCGTCAACAAAACAGCTGCCACCCCGCATTGCGCTCCCCTTTCTATAGCCCGCTTCCGTTCTCGTACCCGACCATTGCTCCGAGATCATTGCCTTACTACCCGTATAGCAGCGTGTTTGATACTCCACCACTAACCTTCCCACACCGCTCGCAAGTCTGGATTCAATCCGACCATTACATGAAGCAGTAGTCTTCGTCGCTTCACCTCCTTCTCCTTGGCTTGGTCTTACTTTTCCACCGTCGCATTCTCATCTCCGACTTCCCCACGGTTGAGCTATTTTCCCTTCCAGTCAGCCTGCCACGGCGACATTTCAAGCCACCGCACCACCACCACCACCACCACCACCACCACCACCACCACCACCACCACCACCACCACCACCACCACCACCGACACCACCCACCATCACCACCGACACCACCCACCATCACCACCGACACCACCCACCACCATCACCACCACCACCACCATCACCACCACCACCATCACCACCACCACCATCACCACCACCACCATCACCACCACCACCATCACCACCACCATCACCACCACCATCACCACCATCACCACTACCACCACCACCACCTCTATCACCACTACCACTACCACTACCGCTACCACTGCTGCTACCATCTCCACTACCACTACCTCTACCACCACCACTACCACCCCCACTATTACTACCACTACGCCTACCACTACCACCACTATCACTATCACTACCACTACCTGCACTACCCCTACCCCTACCACAACCGCCACCACCACGATCACCACCACGATCACCACCAGTACCACGATCACCAATACCACTATCACTACCAATGCCATCACCACTACCACTACCACCACTCATACCACTACCATCAGCACCACCACCACCATTACTGCTAGTGGCCCACCCATCACCTTCCCACGACGTCACCGCTCGTCATTCCCATCTTTCCGCTGCATTTTTCTATAAACTGGCACGGCCAAAACCACTCGGGAACATGGCCTCCATTCTTCCAGCACCTACAGTATAAACAATTGCAACAGCCCCAAAACCACTAGCATTAGTGCAACCATTTCGACATCATTATCACCAAGTTTGCTACTAAACTCATTTCCACATTATTTTCTATTACGCCCTACTACCCCTACCACTTGCACAGAAGTCTGACATCCTATCCTATCTATATATGTAACTTCATTTTCTATGCACGTCTTCTAGAATTCAGTAGGAAATACAATTATTCAAATTATCGTTCCCATGTTGTCGCGGCAGGAAGTATTATTCGGATGGACAACATGGATAAGAGCCAAAATTTATTACCTTTTTATCCTTGAAAATAGATTTTATTATATGGGAGCTTTTTTTGACCAAAATTTAAGTAGTATATGACCTAGTGTAGGGATCACAGAATTTTGAAAATGTGCACACAATTCACTTTTCCCCATAGCACGTCATACGCAGTTTTAACTGTTTTTTGACGTTAAATAAATAAATAAAAAAAATAAAATATCCTTCCTCCACTAGGGCACCTTCTTGAACGCTTTCCGTTATGGGAAACTTTTCCCGCGTGCGCAGCTGACAGGTTGGGGCGGCGAGGGCGAGGCCGCACGCGGGAGCGCACGCGAGGGCGAAGGCGAGGGCGGTGGGAAGTGCAGCATCACCGCTGGGAATGGAACCGTGACCCTCGCTCACCAGAGCCTCCTAGGCACAGTGGCAGAGGAGCACGCCTTCTGCCGCCTTCCCCGCCTCTTCGCATCCGACTTCCATTCGCTCTCGCTCCCTCTCGCTCTCTCTCTCGCTCTCTCTCTCGCTCTCTCTCTCGCTCTCTCTCTCGCTCTCTCTCGCTCTCTC